>JBBJLS010072133.1:0-10598 GCA_037577275.1 Bryconaethiops microstoma
GTGTGTATGTGTGTGTGTGTGTGTGTGTGTGTGTGTGTGTGTGTGTGTGTGTGTGTGTGTGTGTGTGTGTGTGTGTAAAATATATCACTGATTATATGTCACTCATCCTAGTCTCTTGAAAGGCCTGTATCATAGAGAATTTTCCAAAAATTATTAGTTTAATATGGAATCTGAAAAAGTTTCAAACTGTCCCAGTCATTCCTCAGTTCATACATGAAATTCTGTCTCTGGGAATTGGGCAGTTTGAAACTTTTTCACATTCCATATTAAACTAATAACTCCCATCACATACTGAGAAACTTGGGTTTGGACAGAATTCTTTACTGAATTTTGTGAGTTATTAGCATATGATTATGCCAATTTAACTTCTTGATTATTTGATTAGCAAACACAAGTTTCAATTTCTCAAACTTTTGTTTCTTTCAGACTCTTTGTGCTTTGGGTTGGGATCAGCAATGGGCAAAACTTGGTAGGACTATATTTGTTTGGACTATATTTGGTGGGCAAAAAGTTCAGGGCAGATACAAGCCCCAATGTGTGTGTGTGTGATTAAGACATTCTCTGTGTTGGCAGTAAGGTTTTATATTTAGCTGTCTACAAACACTGCTCAGGCTCAGGGGACTGTCTGGCCTACTGGATGTGATGTGTTGTATTATGTGTGTGTGTGTGTGTGTGTGTGTGTGTGTGTGTGTGTGTAGATGGAGCAAGCTTGCAAAACCTCATAAATCTCGGTTCAGACTTTTCTTTTCAAAGAATTCAAAACAATAGCCATGAGTATAAATCTAGCAGCACTGTCTAGCCTCCACTTCTCTTACAGACCATTGCTAATGGCCATGGCACATTCACCAACCTCTACTTATTTCATTTTTTTGCATTTGAAGGTAGCGTACTTGGGGATGCTCGAGCAAGGAAGGAGAGGTTGAATAAATACAACGGAATCTATCAATAAAGCTAGAAGAGCAGTGGTGCTAAAAAGCATTAGGGCTTCCAATTTTTTTGTCTTTTCTTTCCCTCAAGGTTTAAAGTCTGGAATAAATTGGACACAGTAGTTTAATCCGTGTTAGCATTATTCTACACCTTTTTTTTCTTACACGCGTCTGGTTTCTTTACATATGTGTGAGATGAATTATTAATGCTGCGCAATTGTGCCGACTGTACACACAGAAGCTTAAATAGTGGATTTGCAAATGCTTGTTTTAATTCCCCAAACCCTTCCTTCAATCAAATTTTCCAAGTCATGAATCAAAAGCCACAGTAGAGGCATGTTTTCTTTCCAACACATGGTGTAATAAGTGCCCCCTGGGTTCAACAAGGCTTGTGAGTGACTCTGTCAGGGCTAAATAGCATATAGATCAGCGCTCAGCTCCTACGTCTGGTAAGTCAGTTCCAGCTTCTTCCAACATACATCAAGCCACAGCTCATGAAACATTCTGACTATAGTAATAACTTCAATAAAATTAAATGTTAAAAATGGCAAAAAAACTAAACAAAACAACGTGGGTAGTGGTGAACAGATTCTAGAACTTGTCAGCATGATTTCCCAGCATTTTTAACAGCCTTGGACAAATTTCTTTAAAAAATCAGGAACCAAAATCATCAACCAGCTTCTTGTAGGCATCTGGTATCATGCTATCGTGTATCACCAACAGATTCTCCAACATTTTCCAACTCATGAATCAAAGGCCGCAGTAGGGGCATGTTTTTGTTCCAGCAAATGGGAGGTGCAGCAAGTGCCCCTCGGGTTCAACAAGGCTTTGTGAGTGGCTCTATCAGGGCTAATGAGCTGACATATAGATCAGCGCTCAGCTCTCTTGTCCGGTACGTCAATCCCAGCTCAGTCCAAGATGCATCACGCAGCAGCTTGTGAAAGGCTCTGATTATATTAATGACTTGGCAGAACTGGCCACAAAGTGCTAATGTGGGTAGTGTTGAACAGACGCTAGGCCTTATTAGAACGATTCTACAGCTTTTTAAAAGTAACTTTGGGCATTTTTCTTAAACACCAGAGACCAAATTCATCTACCAGCATCTTGTAGGCATCCAAAATCTCCCATTAGCTTGGTGAATCGTTTATACTTAAAACACGTTACTGGGCAGCTTTCTGTATTTGTGATCTAATTTAATTATTAATGCTGCAAAATTACGGGGACTTTATAAACAGGAACTAGACTAGAATATTAGTAATTGCTAGTTTTAATTTCTTGATGCACCAACAAACTCTACAACTATCCACACGCAGAATGATGGGACTTGCAGTGTATTTAATTCCCTGAGGTCTGACATGGTTGTTTAAACTCATGAATCAAGCAGACGCAGTAGGGGTCGCACACGGGAGGTGTAATAAGTGCCCCCTGGGCTCAATAAGCGAGTGGCTCTATCAGGGCTAATGAGATAACTCTGTTCCTTGTCCAGTAGGTCAGTCTTGGCTCTGTCCAACATGCTTCAATCATGATCCACTCATAAAACACTCAGATTATATTAATGACTACCAGGAATTGGCCCAAAAGAACTAATGTGGGTAGTGGTGAACAGAAGCTAGGCTTCCATTTATTTGATTTCTTAAAGAATTAGGGACCGAAGTCATTGGGTGGTTTCCTGTAGGTGTCTGGATGTCTGGTAATACACAGTTATGCAATTATTAATATTACTAATATTCTAGTCTATTTCCTGTTTATAAACAGGAGCTTGACTAGCAGGTGAAAGCACCACCAGCAGGTTCTCCGGGCATCCTCCAAAACCAAAGGGGCTTGCAGAGATTTTTATCTCACGTGCTCGTAATGAATCAAACAGCCACAGTAAGTAAAGTTTATTTATTTTGTGCCTTCCCCAGACAAGATTCACAAAGCACTCAAAAAGAAAAAAAGCAGTATTAAAGCAGAAAAAAACAGAACAAAACAAAGATGACAGCAAAAGTTACTTAAAAGACATTTTGAACAAGTGAATCTTAAGCTTAGATTTAAATGTTTTGAGTGATTTGACTGATTACAACAAGGGTGAAGGACTATTCCATAGCCTGGGAATGACAGACTGAAAGACATGATTCCCAGTCTGGTGCGTGGAATGGAGAGGTGGCCCTGGTGGGCAGATCTCAGCACTTGACCAGTAGAGTACGACTGTCAGAACCAGGGTTTTAAACTGAATTTGATATTCAATCAGGAGTCAATGTAGATTAGGTGAAACAGGAGTGATGTATAACCATTTAGGGATGAGTTAAAAGACTGGCAGCTGCTTTTTCAATAGTCTGAAGAGAAGATAAGCCAGATTCCTTTAAACAAATAAACAGGGAATTATAGTAATCCAAGTGAGATAAAGTACATGTATGTATGAGCATTTCCAGCTCAGTTCTACAGACAAAATTTCAGTTTAGAAAGAAGCATGAACAAGTAAGAGATTTTACATGGTCAGCAAAACTCAGAGACTGGTTAAATATAACACCTGGATTGCATACTAGAACGTGAAAGGATGCAGAGATAGCTGAAAGCTTTTGTGTTGCATAGAGTTCAGGTGAGTGGGACAAGGACTAAGGCCTGTTTTCTGCACATTTAGCCGTAAGTTATTGGCTGAAACCCATGTATTAATCGCATCAAGGCAATCAAGAAAGGAAGATAACTTGTGAAAGTCTTGGAGTTTAAGAGAGCAATAAATCTGAATGCCAGATAGATGGTATGAAATATTATTAAATTAATTTATAACTTAAGCCAGAGGAAGTATGTATAGTGAAAAATGAGTTTGGCCCAAAACAAACCCCTGGGGAACACCACTTGTCAACGAAGCAGTGGCTGAGAAAAAACTCCCATCACATACTGAGAAACTTCTATTAGCCGAATACAAATTTTCCCCAGCGAGAATTTATAAAAATCTTATGATCAACTGTGTAAAAAGCTGAGCTAAGGTCAAGCTGTGTTAACACAGAGCAGTCACCAGCATCTGCAGCCATCAGTAAATCATTCGACACCTTGAGAAGTGCTGTTTCTGTAGAATGATGCATATGAAATACAGATTGAACAGGACGAACAGATTGAAAAGGAACCGTATTTACATTTCCTATAATTTTTAGGAAAAAAGTCAATTTAGAAATTATAATTTTTGGGACTGAAGGATCATGATTGGGTAGCAAACAGGAGGTATACCAAGTGCCACATGGATTTAGCTCAGTTCTCAGTTCCATTGTCCAGTAGGTCTATTTGAGCTTCAACATGCATCAAGCAGCAGCTTGTGAGATGCTCTGATTATATTAATAACTTACACATACAAATAAAATGAAAAAAATGTGGATAGTGATGAACAGACACTAGGCCTTATTAGCATGATTCTGCAGAACTGTTTAGCAACTTTGGACATATTTCTTTTTTTAAAAAATCATTGACTAGCTGGTACCATGTATGAGCTCAGTGAATTATTAACGCTGCGATTTTACAAACAAAAGCTTGGCTAGCGGATTAGCGGATGGTAGTTTTGAATTTTTAAACCCTCTGTTCCACTAACGGATTCTCCAACAGAGCCGCAGGATGCAAAGACTCAGAAATAAGCTTCTGAAATATTGAAATATGATACCAAAAGTACAAAAAGACCCAAACCTAGAGATGGTTAAGTGCAGTATTCCACCGCATGCCCTACCAGAGCCCTGTATTGTTCTTTCTCTTAGCTGGAGTTAATTAGGCCTGTCTGATGCTCCAGGTAGGCTGAGCTAAGTGCACGTTCCGTGTCTCCACTGCTCGCGGCAGCCTCCAGAGGCTCTCCGCATTGATTACCATGCGCCGCTTGTTGTTCCAATGCGCACTCTAATTGGGCTCTTCATTTGCCATGATAAACAGTCATATTGAGACTGAATGATGAAAGGGCCGAGTTCATCCGTCTGTCTGATAGTTCTGGTTTGGAATTTTATGATGAGTTGATTTAATTACGTCTTGTTTGTTTGTTCTTTCCTTTTAGGATACGCGAGAGGTCCTTCAGCCGGGGCTTTGGACCCCGGGCGTATGGCTGTCATGGGAAATGCATGCATACACACACACACACATACACACACACACACAAATTCTCACATAAACACATGTGGCCCTTGAGCAAAACATACCTGTGATTGGTAGGTTGCTCTTTCAGCTTACAAGTGGAATGGATGCCAAGTGCCAGTCCATTACAGTGTGTGAGGGGGTGAGGGGGATGAGGGGGGCTGACATTTACTGAAATTGCCTTTAAGAATGGAAAGAGTTTCTACTTCAGACGAGCAGAGAGGGAAAAAAGTGTCTTGTATATAAGCTACCTTCCCTTAAACTGCAAATGTTCTGCCCGGCTCGTTTCTGATGAAACCTGCCGCAACCTTATTTAAAGTTTGCATCAGTCATGGGGGTTTCGCTCAAGAGTGAAGCCTCCGATCTGTGGCCAGATCGATGCTATTGTATCTCCTCAACATCTCGTGTTAACTGAAGTCGTTGCCCAGACTTAAGTAATTTGAGTAATTAAGTTCCACCTCGTTCCTTTGAAGTGTCTCATAGAGAAAACAGAAAAAACAAAACAGCCTCAAACACACAGAGGGTTGTTCCTATATAGTGTTAGAATATGGGGTCTTACATATGTCCCATATGTGTTTTACATGACAAACCATCCCTGTCGGAAAATAAAATATCCAAAACAAGTAACAAGAGAAAGAAACGTGTTTTGATGAAAGTTCATGTAAAAAGGTTTATTATGAGTCATACTGAACTATTTCTGTAGTATTTGTCATGAAATTTTGACACAGTGTAAACAGAAGTTGAGTGTATGGGGGTGGGGGCGGTGAAGGGCGTACCTAAGGATATTTTTTGGAATTTTAGCCTTTTTATGGAATTTTTTTCCTAATATAGCCATGTCCAATTGTACCCTCGAACTAGGGCTCACCCATCACCCAGTGCTACGAAGCTGGGAGGATGAAGACTAGCGCATGCTTCCTCCGAGTCATCTGAAGCTCACCACATCATTTCGAATTGCTGTTAAGGAGAGATTAGGAGGGTCTTATCAGGAGAGAGCAGAGCACAGTTTAAGCTTTTAAACATGTTGTGGTGTGTGTGTGTATACCTACCTACGTACATACATACTATGATTCTGTACTATTATCTGCTATTTCCAGTAACCTACTACAGACAATCTCCTTTCTTTGCAGCAGCTGCTCTATCTCTATTAATTTCAATCACTCTCACTTTCAATTTTTTTGGACTGGCTGGAAAAAATCAGGGACCAACATTAAATTTAAATAAAACAAACAATAACAGAGGAAATTAACAAAAATGTCATATTTCCAGAAAATCAGCGGATAGCAGGTTATAAGTTAGAAGAAAAAAGGTCAGTTCCAGGTTTGTCCTCAGTGCCCCCAGCATTCATTTGGCCTTATGAAGGTCCCTTACTTTTATTTAACACTCAGTAACCAAAAGTATTATTTTTGCTCTTTTTTAGCTTTAACTACTGAAACATGGAGGTCAGGAACCTTCGGTTGGTCACGAAAATGTTGGCCACTGTTTTTTTTCTCTCTCATTTGCCCTCAAAGTCCGGGTGGTTTTGTGTTGAAAATTGTACAAAATCAAGCACACATACACACACACACACACACACATACACACATACACACACACACAACCCGATCTAGGCGTTTACTTCCCCTGCAGTTAAGAGGTCATGCCACAGTGGGCGGCTCCATGCTAATTCTTTGTGAGATGAGTGGATGCTTAAGTCAACAGCATGCAAATGAAAGCGGTGCTTATTATTTAACCATGCACACACTGCATGCATAATGAAGCCCGAAGCCTCCAGGAGGCACCCAAAACTGCTAACAGTAAACTATCTTAAAGATGCAGGCCCCACCGCTGGACCTGGGCCAGGACCGGTGGGCTTCACTCCGGGGCTTTGACTTGCGCTTGTTTTTCACCTTTACTGTTTGCTGCCTCAAGTCTAAGATTCAGCATCAAACTGAAAATGCAAGAGAGGAAGAAAGAAGTGTGAAAAAAACAGAGGGGAGAAAGAAGGAGGAGCGGGAAAAAGAAAGCAGTGAAATCTGACAGGCATCTGTTACCCATCATATCAGATTTGTGCGCAACATGTTCATTTTAATTTCCCAGCTGTGAGAGAGAGAAAGAGAGAGAGAGACTGAAGCATGAAGAAATGTTTTGTGTCGAGATGCAGAGACTCTTTCTCTCCTGTCTCTCATCCGACTCTCACTCCATCCCTCTCTTATATGACTTCTCGTTTCCTTTCTCTCCATCTGTCCCTTTATTGCTTTCTTTTCCTCTCTCTCATTCCTTTCTCTCTCGCTCTCTCTATTCTTATTTTTCTCTTTTTTCTCAGTTGCTCCCTCTATACCCCCTTTCCCCAACCCTCTTTCTTGTGTTATCTTCCTTTCTCTGCTCCTCTTTCTTACTTCTTTCTATGCCATCCCTCTCTCACCGCTCCATTTCTTCCATTTCTTCCACCATTTCCATTTCTTTCTTATCACTCTTTTTCTCTTGTTCCTTGCCTCTCTCTCATCCTACCCTCTGCATCCTTCTTTTTCCCCCATATTTCCCTCTCTCTCCCATCCCTCTCTTCAACACTTTTTTCTCATCCTACCTCTCTCTCTCTCTCTCTCTCTCTTTCTTTCACTCTCTCTCTCTCTCTCTCTCTCTTTCACTCTCTCTCTCTCTCTCTCTCTCTCTCTCTCTCTCTCTCTTTCTCTTTCTCTCTCTATGTCTTTCGCTCACACACAAACATTTACACCTGAGAACTAAGTGTCTCAAAGTGGCCATCATGTAATTCATGACAGTTTATGGATAGAGTTCTCACTCCTTTGTATGTGTGTGTGTGTGTGTGTGTGTGTGTGTGTGTGTGTGTGCTCACACTTAGCTCTGTTAAAAGCACACTCAGGACAGGTGGGCAGAGGAGTTTGAATGTGTAGAGTGCAGTGATGGATGGTTGCCATGGTCACCTCGGACCCATTCGGTGTCCCCCAGCAACTAAGGCCCATGTGCAGTCCAGTGCATTTCACACACCCTACTGTATGTGTGTGTGTGTGTGTGTGTGTGTGTGTGTGTGTGTGTGTGTGTGTGTGTTTCACACTTTTGTCACTTCATTCTTCCTTGAGCCAAAAATCACAAATTTTAGCTTAGAATCAGATAACACAGGTCAACAAAAAAAACACAACACACTTTTCTAAACTATTTTTTCATGCTGATTTCAGATCTGCTTTCAGATTTTTTCAGTCACGTCAGCTTTTTGAATTATGAGTAATATTAGATTTGCAATAGATTGCATGCGGTTTTAATTAAACCAATCAAGTAACTGTTTCAATATTTTCAGTGTGAAGTCAGACAGACTCACACTGTGGCATAGATATAATGATCAGTGTCAGTCAGACACCACTGCTTCTTCAAAAACACTTAGTATATGATTATTATATGCTAATTATAGTGATATCATGCAATATATAACTAACTTCATCACAAAAACTGTACGTGCGGGAAAATAAGATTTGAAATAAGTATGAAAAACACTACAAAACCCACACAAACCTGTTGACCTGTGTAATTTCCATGCTTTCCATATTATTTTTGTGTGTGTGTAAATATATATATATATATATATATATATATATACACATGTGTGTGTGCTAATGTGCTTGTGTGCATATATATATATATATATTCTGAGTGAAACAGGGAGGTGGAAAAGTACTCGTTTAAACATGAATCATACCTGTTTTTCGGTAGATAAACACAGAAAGGTCCTTAATCAAATATAGAAAAATGTAGGATACATGCCCATTAAATAAATAAGTATTTAAATAAATAAATTTAGAGTTATTTGTCAGCAATAGAGTGAGCAATAAAACACAGAGGTCAAGTGCAGAGGGTGTAGGGAAAATGACTCACTGAGTCCAGAAGGGGCTTAATGTAGGTCTGACCTCCAGAGGTGAGTTCAGATGGAAGTTCATCCCACCACTGAGGGGCGGGGACACTAACACAGCGAGGCCTAGTCTTACAGACCTGCTTAGATTTTAGAGTCCCAAAGCTTGCAGGAGATGCAGAGGTGGTGAAGACCTGAAGCCCACTGAAGCCTGGAATGTGAGAATTAAATATGGGCGCTGGAAGCATTTTTAATGTGGGGGTGTCGCAGCGCTCCACGTCTCGACTGTTGTCTGAGAGGGGAAAAGGTGGGGGGGTGAATGATTTTGAAAAAGTGCCATAATGGTTCCGGTGCCCATGGAATTTGTGCTTTGCGTCTAATACAGGCCATGTTTCCACATGAAACCACATGGGAGAACTCTGGTGAAGTTTAGGGATCAGATGAGCCACAATGTAAGGAATTATATAAATGTTCCATAACTTATGTGCCAATTTGTTGGTCAAAATTAAATTCTTATTTTCAGATGCAGAATATTTCCCTTCAAAAAATTGCTCTTTTGCTCATCTACATTTTTTAAATTCAGAAATAGCTCCTCCCCTTTCGCTTTTCATCATTTTTCCAAAGCGAAAATTAAGGCTTCATAATAAATGTGTAACTTTTCCATACAATATTTTCCAAACAGTGAAGAAAAGAAGACCATAAAGAACAGTTTTATCTGTCATGCATGTTACAATGTTGGTAGCAATTTGTTTTCTGGTCCAGGCCCTTTGAGAAGATGAGCTTCCAGATGGGACAAAACCCAATACCAACACCTGTAAAAGCCAACTGTCCAATAAACACTGAGATTACTGTAACGAGTTAAAAGCACTCTCAGCAGCCTTGTCGACTCCAGTGAAGCCCGATATCCAGACAGGACCCTGAATCACACTCTAAAGGCCTGGACTGATCTTCTCTCTGCTAAACAGCATTTTAGAATGTCTGTATGTGTGTATGTATGCATGTATGTATGCATGCATTTGAATCAGCCATAAACACATGGAAGCTTGGCTTCAACAGGGTTATGTGGGCTGTGTTGAATTGCCTTTGGATTTATAAGCTATAAAACCATTTTACTGCAGAGTAATGATGAATTTTAGAGGAACCCATAGTGCCAGCCCCCATCTGAGTCAAGTCAAGTAGCTGTTTATTGTCATTTTAGCCATATTCAGAGTACACAGAGAAATGAACCAATGTTGCTTCAGGACTATGGTGCAACACAAGAACAAAAACAGACCCACAAAGAACAAAACAGAATATCACAAGACTACACAAGTGCAGGAAGGACAGGACTAAGAGAGAGTGCGAAAATAAGAGCAACAGTACAGTAATTTACAGGATGAGTACAGGAGTAGTAACAGCACTGGTGCGAGTGAATACATTCTTATGACATACTGTATTCTAGTAGTCTTTAGGTATGCAAAGATGTAAAAGAATGCAAAAATTGAGGTGGACAGTAATAAATAATTTTGCGTAAACAGCAAGTAGCATCAAGAGGATTAGAAATAGTAGAGCACAGAAATAGATACAGGGTATTTACAGTGGCAGTTGGGGAGTAAGTTCTCTTTGTATATGCCAGAAAAATTTAGTGTGCGTACGCACTGTGGTTGGGAGGAAGGAAGCAGTTCATTTCAGTGTATATGTGTGTGTGTGTGTGTGTGTATGTGTGTGTGCGTGTGTGTGTGTGTGTGTGTGTGTGTGTGTGTGTGTGTGTGTGT
>JBBJLS010072134.1:0-10597 GCA_037577275.1 Bryconaethiops microstoma
ACAATAAAGCTTCTTTCAGCAAGATGTCTATCTGCGCCTGTGCCTCACCTTTACCTGGTTTAAGTCAGAACGTGACACCCCCTACACTTTCCACCTATTGGTTAGGCATATTTAAAGACTGGTGATATTTTTGGAACCCGACTTCATCCTAAACCGGTTTATGGCCTATTCGGCTTATTGTCCAAGGAAACTTGTACTCTTACCAAATAACTCGCGCATTGTCATTGCATTTGCCACCCTCCTTGCAAGACGCCTAATCCTGCTACAGTGGAAGCAAGACACATTCCCCCATGTATTTCCCACGGATTAGAGATGTTATGTATTTCATACAGCTAGAAAAAAATAACACACTAAAAGGGTCAACCCAAACTTTTATTAAAATATGGAGGCTCTTTCTTGATTTTTATGACTCTTGATGGTGTATATTACAGGTTTTGTAAATATCTGACTATAGGGGCAAGGAGCGTTGCCCCCTCCCCTCCCTTTGTATTTATTTATTTATTTATTCCCTCTTAAACTTTACTATTTATTATAATTTTTATATGGGGATCATAAATTAGTTTTAATTTAATGGAAAATCTTGGCAGTTTTCCATTTGACATTGCTGCAAAAAGTATGGGATGTTATGACCCTGTGCATGAAACTGAAATACACTGATCAGCAATAACTTTAAAACTATGTGACTAATATTTTGTACTGAATGAGAATGACAAGTATATCCTCTTTTTTGGTGGATAAGGAGATGGTCCAGGGCCTGGATGGCCTGAGGGAAGAAGCTCCTCCTCATTCGCTTTATTTTGGCCTTAAAGGAGCGGAAGCAATTCCCTGACCTCAACAGGGAGTAGAGTCCATGACTCATTTTATAGCTTAGGGCCGAAGCAGACAAAATTTTATATAAATCTCTTTGCACTTTATGAAATCCATGATGTCATATATCCTAACAAGGTTCCCAGGGCTTAGTAAGGAATAACAGCCCCAAAACTGCAAAGATACTTTACAATGCATACCAGTGGGGATGGAGTCATTTGTCTGTATAACCATTCTTCTTTTCACACCAAACATACCTTGAGTGTTTGTTGCTAAAACACTTTTCTGACCACAGAACTCACTTTAGCTATGTTGCTTTTAAATTTTAATCATTGTCCCAGTAAATGCATTCATTTTCAGCTGTGTATTTATTTTTACAGTAATTTCCTAATTTGTGAACGAACTTTTGCTTCAATTCATTAGTGTATTCTTTTATCTTCTCTATGTTGATGACCAAAGGAATTTGTGACACCTCATATTATCACCCTAGTGAAACAGGTCGTTGTGAATAACTGCCACAACTCCAAACACCACCCCAGCCACGCTCCCCACCACGCTCACCCAACCACGCTCCTGGGTTTCAAACCCACAACATTCTGATCACAGGGGGTAACTCCCTAACCACCAGGCCACCAGCTGCCGTTAAATGGGAACATGCTTTTACAGTAAATTACATTTACATTACATTTAGTTATAGGGATACCAATGTTTCTAATGCATGGTTTTGTTTAAGATCATCTTTTTATTATTTGCTAAGCTAAATTATTTCAGTTAAAGCTTAGAATTGTCATATTGTCTGTGTAAGAGTGACCTAATTACCCACAAAAAAGTTCCTAACCATTTCTCATTAGGAGCTGAATGTATGAAGCATATTTAAGTGATATTTGCATTTTTTAAAATACTGGTTGCTCAACAAGTTTTGGTTTGTACATATGATTCCAGAGAAAACTACAGAAACTTTGCAGTTATGTTATATAGTGTTTTTAAAAGAGATTATTCACACACATATCTCATTTACAAAAAGGATTCTTTGAAATGTTACTGATGGAAACAAAAGTAATGTATGTGTGGGAACAGGGAGGATTCTTCCATTTGACCTGTTAAAAATAAATCATCTACTGCCTAGAACCATTCATGAAGTCAGAAAACATGTTGAACAGTGTGCATATCGCTATTGGGTTTCTCTGTATTTTGAGATTTTGTGGTATCATATTTTATCATCATCATGATTGTCACATGTGGCTCGGGTTGCGAGGCACAGATGCAGGTTTCCATTTTTCTAGACTTTCATTCACAAGAACTCAAAGAGGCTCGGGGGCCAAAACACAAAGTAAACTCTAAGACACAGAAGATGATAGGCACAAAGGACGGTGGACCGACACAAGGGCATGAATCATGGCAACTTAAATACAAACAAGACTGGGACATGAAGCAATCAGCACAGACAATCACTTTAACTCAAATGCTTAACAGCTGGAACAAAAGACATGACACTAGACACCGTGACACACAGTTTCAAAATAAAAGTATGTCTGAATAACACAGACAATGGCGGCCTCTACCAGCTGCTGACCAGGGATGTGACAATGATCATGGAAGTTATAAATAGTAAAGGAATTAAACTGGATCTAATGCTGCTGACACTTTCAACTACATTGTATGATTATTATTATTATCGTCATCATTCCCCTAGTTCATATGGGAATTTTAACTCATTATAATTGTCATAAGCCTTTTTGGTAGTGTTGTCATTTTCTTTATATCTGTGGCTACCATTAGCTGTGGGGTACCTCAAAGTTCTATGCTAGGGCCTTTATTACTTTATTATGCATCCACTGGGTAACATTGTTCTGAAGTATATTGTCTTTGTCCACTGTGCCTTCCTCTAAGACACAACAATTTGATAATTATGTAGTATCTTAAATGCACCTTGAGGATATTAAAACCTGGATATCGAACTAAACTAAACAACTACTAAATTCAAATAAAACCATTAATAGTGTTAAAACAATCCTGGGATCACTGACCAGAAAAAGATCATCACAGTAAACCAGCTCAGCAGTGATCAGTTATTTCAAAAATCAACCCATATCTCTCCAATACCTGGCTTTGAGAAATGCCGTGTGAGGATCCAGGCACCATGGCAAAGCCAAGATTGTATTGAATTCACCACTGAGCATGTAGTATCCAGGAGAAGGACCTATTACTATGACTATAAAGACGTATGAGAATGACACTTTGCAATCAGAGGCTTTCACGGCTGTTTAATTCCTGAACGAAATCCTGGACATTCCTCTTTGTGCTTCTTCACTTAAGTGAAACTGTTGTGATTCCATATCCTTATCAGAAAAGAGCAGGAGCAATGTGGGCCTCTTTCCAGCTTAAGGTCAAAGCATGCCAAAAAAACTTCTAAATGCTTAGCGTCCAATCAAAGGGAGTATGTAATGTTCATTTTTAAAGCACATTTCACGGACAGTTGTCACAAAGCCCTATACAATAAAAGATGTAAAATACATTAAATAAAATAAAACAAAGATATATTAATAACAGCTACCCAAAGGCTTATCTGAAAATGTGAGTCTTAAGCTGGGCTTCAAACTGTTCAAAACAGTTGCACCAGTCTCACCACTGGTGGAAGACTTCCAATGTCTGGGAGCTGCAGATTAAAATACACGATCCCCATAAGTCTTCAGCCTTTCTGGAGAAACAGAAAGAAGGCCTTGTTGGGTGATTTTCCGGGCTCGACTTGTGGTGTAAAGCTGCAGGAGGTCCACAATGAGCCTGACCATGGAGGGCTCTGTAGGTGAGAATGAGGATTTTGTATTGTGTCCAATACAAATAAATTCAAGTTTAGACAGAATGTGAAGCTCAGATGAAGTGTAAAATGATTTTATTCAACACCAGTCAGAACCACTTAGTCATCGCCATGAAATAAAGTTCTGTTTATATCTTGTGTTTTGGAGACCTTCAAGAGAGAATGACAATATAAGACATATGAAACAGAAGCTTGGAATAACAAAAAACGTGTAGATGTGAAAGAGCATATTTTTAGATAAGCTCAGCACACAGAACTGAAGTTTGGCGAATAGCTGAGTCATGTGGCAGCTGTTTGAATTTTACATTTATGTTCGGCCTCACTACTGTCACTACAACAGGCCTCGGAGCTAAAAAAGTTAGACTGTACAAAATCGCTGCGACAGTAGTTTAACAATCACTTCAGCACAGTTTTGGGCATAAATATTTCAACAACAGTTGCTGAGTTGCACTCCCTAAAAAAGGAACCGCTGTGGTCCAACCACCTAGGCATTTAATCAAACTTTTCATTAAAATCACACAGACTTTTACATTGTAATTTGACTTATACACTGTAACATACACTAAAATCTTTCACTTAAAATAAATAAACTTTGATATATTGAGTAAATTCTTTCTTAAAGCCCATTGAATTTATTGTTGTAAAAGTAGCCTACATCTGTCCATTACAACAAATAGAATTTTGAGATTGTAAGTAAACGTTTCCATTCCACATAGACTTTAATAAAACTTAACTAAAATAAAACTGCATTAAATATTAAACAATTAACACCATATATTTTTTAATGTTACAGTAAATATTTCTATCACAATGACATAGACTTTAATATTGCAGTATATGAAGTAAATATTTAAATGGAAACCATTGACTTTAATGAGAAATTTTAGAAATTGACAGTTTCAAAATATAGATTACTATTTTCAAATAAGAGAAACCTCACTAACATGCTGACGATAAAATGATGTGTACATTTAAATTGACACCACAAAGACAGTTATGTTGAAATGTTACAGTAAATATTTCCATTAAAGCTGCATGAACTTTTATCTTACAGTATATGAAGTCATTTTTTCCATTAAAACAACACAAAGTTAATGTTATAACAAGTAAACCTTTCCATTAAAACTAGATGGACTTTAACATTACAGTAAATAAAGCAAGGATTTACATTAAAACCACATAGATTGTAATATCTGAATAACTAAAGCTTAAAATGATGTACCGGGTTCAATGGTTTTCATTTCAGCACCAGGGATAGCAATATAATAGCAATTAAGAGCACAGTAACACCATCAGTGGAGAACTGAACAGCTTAGAATACAATCCAGGCTTTCTTATCTTGTGCAGCCTCTTTTCACCAAAGTGTCTAATTTAGGATAATAAGAAGACAAACCCCAGCAGGAGCCTTTCTTTTAAACACCAGAGTGTCAGGAATCTGATTGTAATCTTGTAATCTCAGAAATCTCACTATTCCCAAAGCTCAGATAAAGATCAGAAAAAACACAACCCAAAAATATTTTTTTCCTCTCATCAGAAGGGTGTATTTCTGGATCAGAGCACCATTCCTGGAATATTTCCTATATCACCACAGGAACCAACTGAACTGATCCCCGCCACCGTGTTTACAACGCAGTGCTGCTGGCATGTGTACATAAGACAATTATAAGACTGTAGAATGCATGCTCAGGCTCAGGCTAAAGCCTGAGCTCAGGGGTGAGTCACATACACAGGTCTTTGTATTCATGCTGAGGTGTAATTTACTGTGTTCATCTATTTTTCATCGCCCTGAAATGAATCAAAATCCTCTGGCTTTGCTATGGCATTGTTATTTGTGTCAGAGTAAAAATAATTAGAGTGGCTTTAGATGCTGGTGAAATACCATAAGATATCTTGCTAGAAGACCATTTCCACTGATACGGGAGAGAACTGACTATAAGCCATGTCACTCATTCAAATATATATATTTTAATATGAAGTTTGTCCCTCCTTTGCAGCTATAACAACTTCCACTCTTCTTGGAAGGCTTTCCACAAGATTTTCGAGTGTTTCTGTTGGAATTTCTGTAGACCATTTATAAGGTCAGGCACTGATGTTGGATGAGAAGGCCTGGCTTGTCTCACCTGTTAGAATTGGGTGCCCTCTGAGAGAAATTGAGATTTAAGAGTGTGAAGGACCCTTTAAAGGTTAATAATCCAAATCCTAGAACATTTACATTTACATTGAGGCTCTTTAAACAAACATATCTCATTTAAAATGAATGGTTCTCCTAAAAGTATTCTTTAAGGAACCACTGTGAGATTGCATAAAGACACTACTTTTGTTATTAACATTTGTGCTAAAACAGGCAGACCCGGTTATTAAGGGATGTCCACATAATTTTGGCCATTTTATATTTTACATTTTTTTTTAAAGTTGGAGGACTCCAAATTGTATGCAGTGCGGCAAAAAAGAATAACTCAGTTCAAACCTTTACAGAAGTAAATGTCAACAGGCACATAACAATGCATACTACATGGCTATATTTAAGAGCTTATGGAAGTACTGGAGTTTCCATGCTTTATCTTGTGTTATTTTGGGTGTAGTTCTTTAAAAGGTGAAAGTAAAAAATGTTTTACAATGCACCAATATTCACTGCACAGTTAGTTACTAACAGTCCTTTTCAAATAATCTCTAAACTTGCACAATAGGCCTGCGACAAATCCAGAAATATTGCATAACTCTAAGGGCCCGGTAGATGTGAGTTTAAAGAACTCCCTCCTTTGCCTCCAGGGAGGCTCCTGGCTTTAAGCCCTGATGTGCTGGCAGCAGTGCTTGCCCTCCAAGGATGATTCATGAGACTCCAGCTTCCATTCTCTCTTACTGATAATATCTCAGCTGCCTGTGAAGCTTCACTCCCACTGATGCTCTTTTTGTACCATCCGGAAGGACAGCAGTTCAGAGACGCAAGAAAGTTAGTGTCGATTATTTCAAGTTTACATAGAAAAAAAGTATTGGGACATGCCTGTTTTTCAGGGTTTGGGCTAGGCCCCTTACGTCCAGTCACGGCCGGCGTCAGAGCGGATCTACCAGGCTGGCATCTAACTGACTATGTGGGGGGCACTATCGATCGTGAGCTATATTCATATGAGCGACACTTGAGGGTGACAATTTTTCGTGACTCCCGGGGGTCAAGGGATTCCCAGACAAGCAGTCAGTCATCATAACAGCGCCCTACACTGTCATGCAAACCCTAAGATCACAGAACTAATGAAAAGTAAACAAGCACCTTTCATATGCATCCCTTGTGATGCATAAAACGCAAACGCAGCGCAATGTTTTGTTCAGATTGAACGCAAGAACAGCTTACAGTTGATTAGGCTTCCCATGAGTGACACAGCTCAAACTCCATCAGATTCTCAACTTCCCAAGACTGCAACTTATTCACCAATTTCCCCTCTGTATTAGACTTTATAAGACTATATATCAATTGTTGAGGATTTCACCACATGCTGTCAGAGTGGGAGACATAGGCCTATTCTCAATTTCTTCTGATCCGAGTAAAATTTGTAAACGAAGAGTGGAGTTTAGGACAGTAGCGCCGCCACGCTTTCTGGAGAAAGTGAAAATGACGTAAAATTACTGCAAATATAGTACCTTTTTCTCCGTAGTTGGTCAACGTTGACGAGAGGGGATATTTCTTTTCCAGACTGGAGACGTCTCTCTCTCTCCTTCCACATTGTGTAGCGTGATATATGATCCTTTGACGATTCATGTTTGTGAAAGCCTCTATCCTTTACTGTAGCATTTTTCCAGTTTCGATAGCCCACACTCCCAAACGCATCCAATGTACCCGACCTCCGAGATGAGCTGGCCATCCGTCAATAAAAACAAAATGCTGCATCGGCGCTGACACTGTATTCCAGCCAGTCTCTGGTGTTATACCAAGTGGAAACAAATTACGGCTTCTTATCACAGAAAATGCTGGCGGGATACTGTTTCAGAACAATTTTGTTTGGTTTGTCAATCCCAAGGTCATCCACAATTGTACTGATGTTACTAGGCTGTCTTTCACAGGTATGGTCGTTGTTGTTGCTATCAGTTCCTTCAGTCGATGCTGATAGTTGAAGAAATAACGATGTCATCCTTTCGACCCGCTGGAGGAGGCCTAGATGAACCTCCATCACTTAGCAGTGTTCTTATATCCATTCATTTTCAGTCACAACTAATCATTACCGTTGAATGAATCGTTCTCTCGAATTAGACACCCTTATGAAAAGAGGCTGCTCAGTTGAATGAATCGCTACCTTAATGTGACCGCTGGCAGTTGAAAATTCTATTTTATCATATTTTCTGCAGGTAAGTCAAATGCCGCACCAAAGCAACAACCAATCAGCACCAACTAGGCTACATTCTTTCAAGTGAATTTATAATATGACAAAACATATTTGAAACCGCTCTTTATTAATTTCGTGAATGTTTACACGTTTAATAATTAGATACAAAAATGAATATTTTGGAGCCGGTGGTGGTGGGTGCTGGAGCGTGTGTAGGGGGGCGAGTCGTCTCA
This sequence comes from Bryconaethiops microstoma, assembly GCA_037577275.1. Lineage (NCBI taxonomy): Eukaryota > Metazoa > Chordata > Actinopteri > Characiformes > Alestidae > Bryconaethiops > Bryconaethiops microstoma. The sequence goes on from JBBJLS010072134.1 coordinate 8,169, forward strand.
CTAGTTTGGGCAATGCCTTCGAATGCCCCTCTTGACGCCGGCACTGCGTCCAGTGAAGGGCAATCATCCGGGATTGGCATATGTGGTACGCAAGTACAAATTGGCGTATGTGATACTCAAATGCGCGGCAGTTTTCAGTATTCACAGCGCAAATGCGTACCTAATTTGAGTAACTTCATACTTCGTGCCCCGCCCCGCCCCTTGGCTTCATGGCCCAAGACATGGCCAAGACACAGACCTCTGTGCGCAGGAATTCCCAATGCTTTACAAGGCAGTTAGCAGCTAAAACCCAAACCCCAACCATGGCCGAGGCACAGAGAAGATTTGTAATTTTGGACAATGCCATGCTTCCAACCTTGTGGACAGGCCCTTTTCTATTCTATCATGACGGTGTCCAAGTGCACGAAGCAAGGTTCATAAAGGTCCATAGAGTTCAGTGCCACTTTAGTAACAAAAAAGTAACACTTTTATGATCAAATTTACACAATTTTTCACTCATCTCAACTGAGACATGTTTGTTGTCCAATTTTGTTTCTTTAGTTTAGCACTGGAGGAAAAATGCTATTGGTGACAATGGTCATCATAAATACAGATCAATCTTATCCTCATTGTCCTCATTGACTGCTTTGAGCATCCATGTCCTGGTGTTGTCTGAAATGGCTTTCAACAGCAGCTTTTTTCATTTTTATACTGTATCAGCACCATCTTAATGAAGAGGTTTATGAAGATAGGGCAAGTTAAGAGAAGTTTTGGTGATGTATTTCTTGATAATAATGTGGGTGATTATGGAGTTCTAGAGTTCGCTATCAGTGTTAGCCTCCCAGCTCCAGGGGAACAAAAAACGGACACCAAACATATATTAGTTGATAGACTACATCTAGGGAAAGTGAAAAAAGTGAGAATTTGAATTTTCACCGTAACCATTATGTTATGTTTGCATCAGTATGCTCTAATAACATGCATCGTATTTGATTTGTTTCAGAAAGAACCGGAGACCTGGAAACCGCGTGTCTTTCAACTGCTTTACTCGGCGTACTCGACAGTAACAGTACACAGCACGGGAGTGCCCTCTAGTGGCCATCAGGTATGGTAACATCAACACTCAAATACATTACAAAAACCAACTCTCGGCTGGACACTAATGCGGGAATTGAAGTGTTTAGTGTGCAGGAAAGCAAAAACGTTACTAATCTCAGAAAAGAAACGGGGGTGCTGACGGGATTCCATGCCGGCGCCCCCCTCAAGGGGACCGCGGTAAAGATAGATCTCTACAGTTCAGTGTGGTAGATGGTTAAACACTGTGGCATGTTGTCTTTCTGATTTGTGAATTCAGATGACGTCATTCCCCACCCCTAAATGTGCTGGTATTAAAATTTTTATTGTCAAACGCAAATAATAAAAAATTCTTATATAAGCAGGTCCAGCCAGGCTCACATTCATCAGTCTGATTTGTGAATTTTTTCACAAATATATTAGCACACATATCCGAATTAACTGTTTGGCCACTTTTAGCAATATATATATATATATATATATATGTGTATATATAGCAATATATGGGCTACATCACAAACCAGTGGCCAAAACACCCAATAAATTTGTATTATTTGTAATTTTTTCGCAAATCTAAAATGTTCAGTCTGGCATAGATCACTGTGTATATGAGGCCAGTAGTGTGGAAAAGCAGTGTTTTTACACATAAACCTTACCAACAATGAAAAATGGTTTCACAAATCTCATAGACCACAATATCCATGTTGGATTTGAAAAAACAAGATTTGTGAAACCTTTCACAAATATGTAGGCATACATATCACCACTGATTTAACTGTTTGGCCACTTACCATAGCAATATATGGTTTACATCACAAACTGGTGGCCAAATTTGAAAATTGATTTCTGTATTTTGTTTCTTGGACAGATGTACAAGCAACCAATTCATCCTCCTATATGGCTGGTTTTACTTTTTTTTAGCAATGTGACATAACAGGATGTCATACAGTGTGAAAACCACATAAGCCTTTTTTTTTTAACTAAACAGGGTTTGAGGAAAGTGTACAGTGATTTCGGCTTGCATTTGTTGGATTGCCAATTATTAGATTATAAACTTCTAGTCGTCATTTTGGCCTTGTAGTTCTAGTGCAAAAGTGAAGAAACAAGCGTCTCTTGGTATATCGACTAAATTCGTGGTGAAGGGGAAGTTAATGTGAATGTCTTTGATAGCGTCTGACGGTCATTAGTTGATCTAGTCGACCGCTTAGAGATTTCAACTGCAGTTTCTTACAATTTTTTTCCTCAAGTCAGTGTAAAAGAGCGGCTGCAAGAGGAGCTGGAGGAGGTGAAGGATAAAGCCTTACTGTCAGACAAAAAAGTAACATTGTGTAACTTGTGTTTTTTAGGAGTGTGATGATTTGATTTGATTAATTCAT
>JBBJLS010072136.1:0-10596 GCA_037577275.1 Bryconaethiops microstoma
CATCCAGGTGCAGATCCCCCACATACAGTGAGGACATCGGGTGACCCGCCACACTGGGGGGCATCTTCACTCGTTTGTGGTTTTCTCACAAATCTGACTGTGGAAAGTACACAGTGAGGTTGAGAGACTGGTGAGGCGCAAACCAAGACCTCAGACGACATGTTTATAAAGACGTTTAGTGGGTAAAACCAGCGGCTGTTGGTGAAACAGTGGCCACACTGGCTTTACTCTGAGGTTTTAGCTTTCAGTCACTAATTAAACAGCAAATTATGCTTCACTGAGTTCCCAGTAATAAAAAAGTGTTTTTGACATTTATACATCAATAAAAAGTTAAATGAAATAAAAAAAGAAAGGAACACATCATTTAGTTATATAATGTTAACAGTATGGTAACACTAAAATAAATATTTTGATGTGTAAATTACTTACAGTAGAAGTATTAGTGTGAAAAAGAAAACTCTTCTACAGTATTACAAGAATAATAATAAGAAAGTGTCCAGGTGGTCTTCACGGATACACACAAGTTTTCTTGGTCATGGTTAAAAAGTGTCTGTCCAGAGAACGAAAAACTATCTGAATAATTTTTGTGGTGCAGCTGATTTTGTTCTATTAGAGCATCATAATGGCCCGTTTATGACATGCAGCTGAGTTCTGTTTCTATGGAGATTGAATGGAGTTTCTGCAGGACTGTAGAATACATAGAGCTGAAAATTAACCTTTGTTTTCTACATTAACACACAATGTCAGAAATCAGCATTATATAGAGAGCGGTTGGAAAATAAATTATTTGGTGTCCAAGAAATGATTTCAAACAAATGTCTTTTTTCCTGCATATTTCACAGACAGTTCTTCATAAAGTAATTGATTCGCGGAATGTCTGTTTAAATTCCACTTCATGAATACAGCATTTGGTATCTTTGTGCTCAATTCCAACTATATATGTATGTTGCTATATATGTAACTTTATTATATTTGATGTTACCCCAGTCATCATCAATTATCTTTTTTTCAGACAGACTGCAGATGTCTCTGGTGTTTCCAGAACTTTTTCACTGGTTGAGGTCCAGCTACCAGGTTCAGCCCAGTGTCAAATAGTTAATAGTAGTTTCTGTCCCTCAAAATGTTTGTTAAAAATCCTATTTCATCAATAACCCACACAACAAAAACTTTTTGATTGTATCACCTATATCTATCTGGAGTTTCTGCGTTTGAAGTAAAGTTGTATTTGGAGATCAGAGAGGCTTGACTTTAATGTAAAACAGTATTTATCTTGCAGACATTCTTCCTGCAGTCCAGGGGCCACATGCTTTTGTGTAGTACAGACCACCACTGACGGTGGTGACTACAGTGTATAATATAGTAATCTACCACAATATAGTGCTTACCATAATGCAGTGGTCACCAATACTGCTCCCTACCTCCTAGTAATGCACAGGTAATTAGTTTTTCTGTATTTTTTTATTATAACTCAGATGTTTTGCTCCTGCCCCGTCTGCACATGTGAAATGTTTTAATAACTGACCCAAACCCTTTCTACCCTCTGGTCAACCTGTGCTTCATGACTACTTGCCTTGTCAGCTCTCAAGATCTACCTTCTCTAAGGGTTCACTTCCAGCCCTCACTGAACATATTTAATAGGTAGGTAAGTCTCCTGGAGCAGAGTTGGTGATCACTGCTATAAAGAAGGTCATACCATTTTGTCTAATGTGTTACAGGTTATAATAATATGTACTATACACAGCCATAACATTAATATCCCTTGCCTAATTATTTAGGTCCTCCTTATGCCACCAAAACAGTTCTGACCTGTCAAAGCATGGACACCACAAGATCTAGAAATGTGTGCTGTGTATCTTCCACCAGGACATTAGAAGTAGATGCTTTAAGTCATGGATGTTATGAGGCGGGACCTAGATTGGACTAGTTTGTCCAGCACAGATTCTTGACTGGGTTGAGATCTGGGGTATTTGGAGGCCAAGTTAATATTTTCAACTCTTTGTCATGTTCCTCAAACTATTCCTGAACAGTTTTTCCCGTGTGGCAGGGAGCATTGTCCTGCTGAAAGAGGCCACTGGCATTAAGTAATACTGTTGTCATGAAGGGGTATACTTGGTCAGCAACAATGTTTAGGTAGGTGATACATGTCAAAGTATCATCCACATGAATGTCAAGATCCAGTGTTTTCCAGCAGAATTCTGCCTCCACTGTATTCCTTCTTGTCACAGTACATCCTGGTACCATCAGTTTGCTAGGTTAAAGACAAATGCACCATCCACATGATATGAAAGAAAACATATTGTATCAAACCAGGTCACCTTCTTCCATGCTCCATGGCCCAGTAATGACTCTATACCCCACAAGCTTGTTGCAGTGGCACTACATCGCCGTCATCTCCCAGGGGAGATTCAAGACCTCATTCTTAATTACTACAGCAATTCACTTTGAGAGTCACATCTGGGGCAGTCCCTTCATGGTGGCAAAGACTGGAGAAGGGGATTTTCACCAGGTGCACTGCATCAGTGAACCTTTTTGCCCTGGTCAAAAATATGCTGGTCAGATCAGCAGAGGCAGAATGCAGAGGTTCCCTCGCCAAATCTGGTGCCTGCCAAAAACTTATTTGGGAATTTGTGGATGTTCATAAAGTGGCCGCAACATCAGTCTCATGTTGTAGGCGGCTGCTGGACGGCCTGGAGAAGCTCGTCTTATAGGCACAGATGAGCTTTAAACCAGAGAAATCTAGGTCCTTGGTGCTGAGGAAAGGAAAGGTTGCAGAACATTTTCATATGTTTCAGAGAAGCCTGTGGAAAGCATGGGTAAGGTATTCAGAAGCTCACTTAAGGGTGCAGAAGCCATCAGAGCAACAAAGCAAGAACTGGAGAACAACCTGATGCCAGTGGAGTAGTCGGGCCTCCCTGTTGAGGGCTTTGAGTGCGAGACTAGCCAGTAACTTACAGATGGCTGGGGTTAGCGACCAGAGATCTCCATTTAAATCTTCCTTGTCATTTGAATCCCTGGTAATTGCAGTTTCACACAAATTAAGTTCGCCTCATCATAAGCTCATTTATCCCATCTTTCATGTCTCTTCACTCTGCGGTTTCGGGACCTGTGGATGTCGGCCTGGTAGAATCAGCCCTTCCAGAAGTGGTGAAGGGCTGATGTACTGGGTGTGCAAGCTCCTAGACTTGAGGCGAGGTTGCTTGGGAGGGTTCTGATGCAGAGGAGTGAAGCTCGAGCCACGCTTAACCAAGATCAGATACATGATTTTTAACAGGCTTGGCCAGACTGGCCCACTCCTTGTTCCAGGGGCCATTCTCTGCATGCTCATTCCACCCACACTTCAGGGTACATGCATGTGGGGGTCCTGGTGGGGGGTTCTGTCATCAGCGCTATGCCACCGGCCATTGCATTCTATCGAATAATGAGTCTGGGCTTCCCTCCTGCTGCTGCTGCTGCTGCTTTATATATACATATACTCATTGTGTACATACATACAACGAAGTCTACATATAGTTTACATATACATATATGTATATATTTTACAATATAAATGTCCATATTTTATATTTCTAGATTGTATAGTGTACTTTTTATACTGTACTGTTGGTGCAGTATTTTATTCTATTCTATTGTTTTTTTTTAAATTATTTTTATTCTTACTGTCCACTTTCAGCCATGACAAAGGAAATTTTCCACTTGTGGAACTAATAAAGGTTTATCTTATCTTATCTTATCTTATCTTATCTTATCTTATCTTTCTATTTGGATTGCCCAAATTCCCTAATCATCTAACCAAGACAGTAAAAATCTAACAAAATAGAAATATAATTTAAAAAGTAAGAACATTTGTATGAATTAAAAATAAATAAATAAATAAAATGAACAATTAACAAATGTGTGCAAGAACTGCAAGTGTACAAAAGGTCGCAAGGGTTGGAGGATGGGAGAATGGAAAGGAGAATCTCTGTGTATGTGTGTGCGTTGTTGTCCATTATGTGCTGTGGTTGAGAAGTCTAATTGTTTGTGGATCAAAACTTCTCAGTTTTTGTTTTTAAGCTGCAGAAGTGCTTCCATGACCTCAGTAGCCTGAACAGTTTGTGTGTAGGGTGCCTGGAGTCTGTGATCCTGAGGGTGAGGGTTCTGCATCGTTCAGCATAGATGTCCTGCAGGGCTGGTAGAGGAGATCTGATGGTGGATTCCGCTGCACCCACCACCCTCTGTAGTTCTTTCTGTTGATGTACAGTTCAGTTCCTGTATCTCACTCTGATGTTTCCAGTCAGGATACTCCCAATGACTCCTGGCAGATGACTAAGTCTCTGGCAGTGAGAAAGTCAGTGTGTGCTCCAGGTGAGGTCGTCAGTAATGTGGACCAATGACTCACTCCATTGGGGTTTCATTGATCTGGAGCGTTGTGTAAGTATGGTCCCCCCTCTGTCTCCTGAAGTCAACCACCATCTCCTTGGTTTTGTTAATTCATCCTTTTGGCACACACACACACACACACACACACACACACACACACACACACACACACACACACATTATAGTGTTTTGCTTCTCTTACTCGCTCACTTCAGTCCAGAAGAGGCTTGTTAATGAGTTGATAAACTGGAGGGTGCTGGAGGTCTGAGCATAGTGTAGTGGTGAGAGAAGTGGACCAGTCTAAAACCCCATTTACTGCAGTTTTATCATGTAGTAGACTGTCTCAATGCTCCTCATCTTCATTTTGTTATGTTCTACTTTCTCCTTCTCCTTTTACTTCATCGTCTTCCTGTTCTTACCCCTCAGTCGTATCTTCCTCCCACACTTTCAGTGTCCACTCTGCACGCACACACACAAACACACAATATAAACACACACTACACATGTTATGAAAATCCAGAGCAGAGTCACATAGACCTAAGTTATATACAGTAACGTTCCAAAGCACTCGTGTATAGTGAAAAACCGCGATGTTGTGATGTGGTAGAAAATGCCTAAAAATGCCTATTTTTACAGTGTAAACCCAAAATATAAACCTCAAATATGCTCCCAAAGCACTTTAATTTAATTTTGAACTTAGCTTAATACATTACCCTTAAAGAAAATGTAAAGGTAAACCTGTATTCGTACTGTACAGTTTACACAGTCTCTTGCAGTGCTAGAATGAAAAATACCAACGTTACCCCTATATCAGACCTGGGCATTTTATGGCCCGCATGCCACATACGGCCCCGTGGTATGTCAGTCATAAACACAAATGAATAATGTCAAAAAATCGATTCTCAGATACTAAAATTTATCAATATCAATTAGCACTGGTATCGATTCTTAAATGCCAGTTTTGCATCTGCTGGTTCACGGAAATCGCTGGCAGACTACAACAATTTTAAACAGGCATTGCAGCAGGCAGCCCCTCCCCCGGCTACCTGGAGGGCCCAATGTTTACATGACAGCCCGTCTTCAGTAGAGACCAGGCCTGAGGCTCCCCCCCTGCACCTTTAAAAACAGCTGTCACAGAGCAAATTTTACAGGGACCCTCAGCTCCCAAAGATCTATCAAACAAGGCCGGTCGCAAAGCTCTCTTCCGCAGAGAACCGGCGCGACAACCCCTGAGCACACTTTAAATTATTTATTAAAAAGTTACTGTGTTTGTTTTTTCTCCCCCGTAGTATCGAAAATAGTATCGAGTATCGAGCACCATCCTTAGTATTGGTATCCACTTTTAAATTTCAGTGTCGTGACAAGCCTAGTAGCAGCTTATCAAAATATATAATTTACTTCTCTTTATAATGGGAGAAAATTAATATTGAGCAGAATTAAGTTCATGTTATCATTGGTTCGGCCCTCCAACACAGTTCAGATTTTTCATGTGGCCCCAGGTAAATATTAATTGCCCAGCCCTGCCCTATATAGACTGCACTGTAATTTATGCATGCACATTTTCTTCGGTATGCGCTGTCATTTTCTTTGTTATAAGCAGGGTGCGTACAGTAATAAATTAATTTAATTTACAGTAATAAAAATACAGGGCTTTTAGAAGAAAGAAACAACAAACACAAAGAAACTCAAGGCGCTCCACGGGGGTTTATTTTTTCTTTGTGTTGTTTAGCCATGCAACCATACAATTAAAACCTGACCCAGCTAAATTGTTAGCAATGTATTGGAACAACTTCAGAATTCTTACAGCGATAAAAAACTCACACTCCAATTTATCTTTACCAAATTACGGAGCCCCCCCAGGTGACGTGAAGGGGGGAAAAAAAGTACCTTTACAAGTTTTCACCAATTTTTGTACACAAGCTAATATACTTCTGAGCCAGTGTGGCAAGACAGCTACATGGAAACTTCATGTAATTCTCTTAGCAATGGAGGAGGATTTAGACAAGTTTTGCATTCAAGAGACATAGCAGAGAAGGACATCATGTGACTGCAAAGAGACAAGGTGAGTAATACGAGGCAAAGTATCATCAGCATTTGTCTTTCCATTGTTATTTGTAGTTCTTAGTTTTGGATCAGTAGTTATGGTGGAAAATAACTGTCTGCATGTTATTTTATAAAATGCTTTTACAAAATATGTAGGCTGGATATTTCTGAGCTCCAAAACACGAATGTAGCAAAGAATGTAGAGTCTGGCTTCCAAGTTCAAGTTCAGTTTATTTTATTTATGTATTTAAGGCATAGTTCAAATAAGACTGCATTTCAGTTTCATTATCTTACTTTCTGATACTTTGTACTGTGTACTGTAGTGCAGTATATTTATTGGCATAATTAAAAATGCAGAAAATAAATACATTAAACCCTTGAAATTCGTGGGGGTTCCAAGAGCATGTGGTTAAAAAAATGCCTAAAAAAGACTGTTTTTATAGTGTAAAACCTGAATTAGTTTAATTTTAAACTCAACTTAATACATTACCCTTGGAAAAAATGTAAAGGTAAACCCGTATACCTACTGTACAGTTTACACTGAACTGCTGTCTCCCGCAGTGCTAGAATGTAAAATACCGATGTTTCCCCTGTATAGACTGTTTTCTTTGGTATAAGCAGGGTAAATACAGCAATAGTTTAATTTAATTTACTGTAATAAACACTCAGCGACACACTCGAGATAGCTCAACGTGGAAAACTGTTCTGCTAGACTGCAGACTGCATCCAGAGATGTGTCACAGGGCAGCAGTCAATAAATGGTTGCTTTGTATTCTCTCGACAGTGCAAAAAAATGTATACAGTTATATTTTACGTTAATATTTGTTGCAAACTTATATTTTTCTTAATAATTTAGCACTAAAATACATGCAAACTCATATTGCCGGAAAAAAAGCCTCCAAAAAAACGTGGACGATATTTGTGGTTTCCGCGAATTCGCAGGGGTTTCCGCAAACAACTGTTAGTTAGATTCTAAGAAAAAATCTGTGAATGACTGAGGCCATAAACTCTGAACCTAATAATAGTAATAATAATATTAATAACAGTAATTAATAAATAACAATAAAGGAACATTGTAAGTGCAAACGCAGTGAAAAAGTCTGTCTGAAGACACAGTCAACACATTTTTTGCCATTAAACGAATAAGTAATTGTTTCAGAAGCAACCCTCTGGTCATCTATAGGTAACTAAAATAGTCATCCATTTGCCTGAGCTGACCTGTACACTCCTATTAGGAAATTTTCCCAGCATTATAATTTCTATTCATAATAAATTTGACCTAATTCTTTTTTATCTTGATATCACAGGGTCAGTATTTCTAACAGCTGCTATCAGAAATCTTTGTGTCTTCTTCCTGTCTTTTGCTGAAGCATTTGCTTTTGCAACAGGGCTTGTAATACACTATTATAGTGTATTTTGTTTGGTCACATCATTAGTAGTGTACTTAAATGTTCTTTTATATGTCATGGGGTAATACCATCAGTTTTCATCTTAAATAAGGAGAGTGTGTGTGTGTGTATGTATGTATGTGTATGTGTGTGTGTGTGTGTGTGTGTGTTTGTGTGTGTGTGCGTGTGTATCAGTCATGTTCAAAGTGAGCATCTCAAATATTTATTACAATATTTAATGTTTGCAGGTTGACAAGGCAGTGCTATCAGTCATGAACGATGAACAAATGCGAACATACAGTGGTGTGAAAAAGTTTTTGCCCCCTTGCTGATTTCCCATGGATGTTTGTCCCACTTAAATGTTTCAGATCATCAAACAAATTTAAATATTAGACAAAGGTGACACAAGTAAACACAAAACGCAGTTTATAAATGAAGCTGTTTATTATTAAGGGGCCCTATGTGAAACACCTCACCCCGGAAAGCTTCGGAAAGCTTCTCTAGCCACACCCAGGCCTGATTACTCTTCTCAATGAAGAAATCACTGAAATAGGACCTGCCTGACAAAGTGAAGAAGACCAAATGTTCCTCAAAAGCCAGACACCATGCCATGATCCAAGGAAATTGAGAAACAAATGAGAATTTTCCTATCGGTCTGGAAAAGGTTATAAAGTCATTTCTAAAGCTTTGGGACTAGAGCGAATCACAGTGAGAGCCATAAAAAAGAGACTGGGCAAAAATGGCCTGCATGGCAGAGTTCCAAGATGAAAACCACTGTTGTGCAAAAGTAACATAACTGGTTCTAACACTGAGAAATGCTACCGTGCAGCAGGACACAGACTACTTCAGATTGCGCCATGCTAACAGCATATGGTGATTCTGGACCGTGCTGATGTTTCCGTTTCTGATTTTACGCCCATCCAATCTTTCCACGATATCGAACTGTTTTAACGTATCCAATAAAAACGTAGTGTCAGTGACTGACCAGTTTTTGTTATTTTTTGTTCATTGCTGCACCTGAGGTAAACTCACTCAGCTGGGGTAAACTCTTACTTGGCTACTAGCTAGTTGCTACCTGCCGCGAGCTCACTCACATGCACAGGAAGAAGGAAAGCGTTCTAATAATCGGTTTGCCTGTTTACATGAGCAGTTTCCTCGATCGATCAGATTAAAAGAAAGGTCTAAACCACCTCTTTTAATCAGATTGAAAATTCAGTGGTATCCGATTACTTGAACCGTTTACATGGGACGTTTTTAATCGGTTTCCGTATTTAATCGGATTAAAAGTGAAAAAAAGTGTCCATGTAAACAGGGCTATTGTTTACCTTTTGTTTTGTGTCATGTGTATGTTTGCTCTTCTAGCAGGAGAGTGGACTGAACTTCGTACCACAACATTTGCCTTTAAATTCAAGCATTCAGGCAAATTCAGGAAATCTAGAAAGCACACACCATGTTCGCAGGATAAAGGCTGTTGAAGATTTTTTGGCCAGTAGCATAATTAACTTGACCCTAAAGATGAATTTTGTAAATAAATAAGCTACTGATGATGCTGGAGTTTCAAGAGAGGTTTACACTGCATTCTGGGAGCAGTCTCGAACAATGTGAAGGGGAATCAGAGCGAGTTCCTAGACTTAGAACAGATTTCTGTGATGCTGAATGGCAAGCAGTTGGACGATTCTGGGTGAAAGGCGTACTAGACCATGATGTCATTCCAGTGAGATTGTCAAAAGGTTTCATTTTAGCCTGCATTCATGGAATTGACTCAGTTGATATAGACACCCTGATGACATTGTTTCTCAACTACCTCCCTCCTGTTGAGAGATCAGTTCTTGAGAAGGCTCTTCAGGGCACAATGGAGGAAAGTGATGAAGATGACTTGCTCAACCTTTTTGAAAGGATGGGTTCCAGCTATCTCCATTTCAGCCCGCTCCAGTGCAGCCTGCTCAATTCCAGCCTGCTCCAGTGCAGTTTCCTCCATTCCAGCCGGCTTCATTATCAGAAAAATACCATTATATCAGGGCTCTTCACCATTTAAGGAACATAAACCCAACAAGGGACAACCAAGGACCACCCAGTCTGAAAAAAATGGCACAAACATTGGAAACATTAATCAAACCGGCAGCTCCAACACAAACTACAGAACTACAGATTTATAGCAATTGGATACACAATTGGATACACAATAGCCTACAAATACTGGAAACACATTACACAGATACCATACAAAAATTGGAAATGGAAATCAAAAAATCTTAATACAGCCCGATGGAAAGAAGCGTGAGAGGTAGCAGTTAAGTGGACTCAGAAAAATCTTAAAAGAATGGAAAAGAACACATTAGATACAGCAAAAGTGCTAATAGAAACACTCATACAAGAATCTCAACTTAGGACAGTGTCTACAGCAGACTCCCCCCAGGTCCAAACCTCAGAAGAAAATGTACAACTGAGCCAAATGCCTAACCATACAATCAATGCCGTGTTTGAGCAGCAACTTTCTATGAAAAAAGTGACTCCAGATGGGACCCCTCTTGGCACGACAGAGACCGCGGGACAATCTGAGGAACCGGGCGAATCCCGGATGGAGGATTAGGGTTAGTTTGAGCATTGAACAGCTCAACTTTGACAAACAATTTCCAGGCATTGGACCACCAACAAAGCAACAAAGAAAACAAGACAATCAGGATACTAGTTGGCCCCAAAAAAACAAACAAACAAAAACTTCAAGAATCTGTCACGCGATGGCCGGTGAGAAATGAGGCGAATGAGGCACAAGCGCAGAGGGACATGTTGAGATATCAGTTTATTT
>JBBJLS010072137.1:0-10596 GCA_037577275.1 Bryconaethiops microstoma
TTCTAAAAAGTAGTCAATATTTTGTGAGCTGGTTAGAAGAACACAGGTTTGGATCCAGATTTCTGCTCAGTGCCTCCCGTCATTGGGTGAATTAATAAAGTTCCATAAGCAACACACCTAATCTAATGTAATGAAGTAAATAGAGCCAAACCAGGTATTTGATGGAGCTGTAAGTAAAACTGGCCTTCCATGAGGAAAGATTTCTAGAAATAGTTTCGTGAACACTTTGCCATACACAAAGCCACCGTTTGCTGTGTTAATGTTGTTTGTATTTGTTGTAATGTTAGTGTTTTAACACCAACTTAACACCACTGTCCAGTAGTAAACAGCTTTTAAGCATAATTTTCTCAAGACTTTTGCACAGTACTGTATATATATAAATATATATTCATGCTTATATAGCATGGGGATATTTGAGCAGCAGGGTGTGTGAGGGGTGCATATACAAAAATTCTAAACATTTGAATATATACATCCCTCAATTTATTTCTTTATTTTTTGAAATAATTATAACAGAGCAGAACACGAGCTGATTAGTATCATCATCCTAGGTTGAGCACCTGCTGCCCAGTGTTCTAAGAAGTCTGTCACTCCTGATTGGTGAATGACTCTGAGCCCCGTGCTCAGTCTGCAGCTGCAGCTCCTCGTTAACCCCTCCTCCCCACGCGGTCAAGCACCCCCCCCCAATCCCCCCCATAAGCTGCGCCGCGTGCTCCGGTCCTCTGTCAGTCCGCTACATGGACGTGTACGGGACAGCATGACGGGACCCGCGCGCGCACGTACCTTCGTCATCGTCTTCCTCGCGCTCGCGGGGTGCTGCGAGGCCGGCCGAAAACTTATAGTCTTCCTCATCGACGGCTTCCGTTATGATTACATGGACGACTTGCAGACCCTGGCCGGTTTCAGAGAAGTAGTGGAGAACGGAGTGAAAGTGGATTACATGACACCGGACTTCCCCAGCCTGTCCTATCCCAACTACTACTCCCTGATGACAGGTGAGCCCAGCTGACCGAGCCGGCTTACGCTCAGACATGCATTACTAGGCGGGCTGGTAACTTCTTGGACATGACTATATCCACTGCTCTTCCTTCAGAAGCTTTAAAACCTGCACACAGTCCTCTAGAATCCAGTCTCAAATCCGTAATGTTCCAGTGCCCCTGGATGTAGAAGGGTAAGCCCCTTGGGGATTCTAGTAATTTGCCATGAATAGGATCTGTATCCCCACCCAATTCCACTCTTCGGTCAGTGTGTATGCACCCCTCACACCCTGCTGCTCAAATGTCCTCATGCTATATAAGCACCAGCATCTCAAAGTATGGGTCGCAGTGCCAGCTGCTCTTAAACCAGGCTTAGGTTGTGTTTGAAGTGAAGACTGCTTTGAAGTCTGTGTGAGGAGATCATGTCTGTCCACGCTGAGAAGTGGAGCTTTCAGCTCAGAGCCCATCCATATGTGATCGCCCATACAGGACGCTGACTAGGGAGAGATGGGGTTTTATTTTCTGTCACCGATTGTGTTGTCCATTGATTTGATGTGAAAAGTGGAGCAAACAATAAGATGAACTGTGCGCAGTGGTAACTGTGTGCCTATAACAGTATGGCATGGTCGTGCTTTCCCACCATCCCAACAATTGCATATTAAAAAGCAGTTAACAATGTTAACACCTTGTGAACGATGTTGTAATCAAAAACACATTTTAATCATTTAATTATTATTTTTTATACACGATAGTATTTCACTAGAAAGCAATTACGGTGGGTGTGCTGACAAAGCTGAATCAGGTGTTACAGTCATTGCAAAAATGTTCAGTTACAGTGAGGTAAATGTTGCGTTAGGAGTCTTCTTGACATTCTTTCCTGAAGGAGGAATCAACCTCCAGTCTTAGCTGAAGTTTCAGAAATGCTCTAAAATAGTAGCTGAAGCACTTTGTGTGTAGCATTTTCCAAAAAAAAAAGTAAAATCAGTTTAATTCACCCTGGTTACTGACGTTTTTAGGTTAAAACTTCATTTTTTTACAGTGTGTTTGGGTTGTACATGTCATGCCGGAAGGAAGAATCCAGCCAAGTCCACCCTATCAGTTCTGGCACGACTACTGAAAGAAAAGGTCTAAGGTCTGTTAAATTGTGGCTGCAGCATGAAGCAGTTGCGTGAAAGCAGTCCAGTAGAAAGCCTGGGGAACTATTCTCGACATAAATCTCTCCATGACTTGCTTCCCGATTCTGCATTTCTGTGTTGGTGTGTCTAGTAGAATGCATGAGAATCTGAGGCATTGAATGGCATTCGTTTTTTTTTTTTTTTTCTGTCCCAAATGAGGAACTCCATAAGGTCATGTGCGTTCTCGCTTGCTGTTTACAAGACGAGCCATCACTGATTTGTCTTCGAACTGGAAATAAGGATTTCTTACGCCCTCTTTAAAAAAACAAAAACGAAATAATAAATGTGAAGAACTATAACAAAAACAAAAGCAGTTTAGTTTCCTTTCAGTAATGCAATATAATTAAATGTAGATTTTAGCAAGTTTAGTAAGAAAAATCTTGTTGCCTAGCGGCTCCCAAATGTTTAGAATTTTTTGTTGTCAGCTCAGATTTGAGGCAAAAAAAAAAGGTTAATCCAGAGTGTTTGTGAGCTGAAAAGACAAGAATTTTGATGGTGGTTTATTCTGTGGTTTATGCTTAGGAAAAAATATAAGGTGTCAGTGTTTAATTGACTACCTCTTATTTTCCCTTTATTTTCAGATCAATGTGGATGTTTACAGTCAGATGTTGATAATACTTGGAAATTGAAAGATACAACTTCTTATTTATTTATCATCATTTTTTATTTGTTTATATACACGGCATGGCCAGATGTCTACATACTAAGCTCTTCATTTGTGAGATCAGGGGTTATACCAGGAGAATGCAACTTACCAGAATACATACAGTGTCAGTTTCCACATTAATGCTCGTGGTTTTGGAATGGGATGTCCAACGAGCTCTTACAAGGAGTTCACATACTTTTGGCCAAATAGTGTATTCAGTTTAGTTAATCAGTTTCAGTTTAAACTAAAGAAGTTGAAATATAACACCGCCTAAGTTACATCGGGATTACATCCCCCTTCCCCTCGCCACTTTCACACGCGTGCTGTCAGTGTGACTAAATTAATTATCAATTGTAGAGACACAGTGCGAATCTCTGGAAGGAAAAAAAAAACACGTGCAGTATTAGTTGTTTCTGGAAAGTAAAAATGAAGACTTTAAAGAAAGCAGTGCACACGCAATGAAAAACGTGGCCTTCGGGTTTTAAGGATAAACTTTTAAGGATAGCAGTTTGAACATCAACCACATAAAACAACATGTTGGTCAGAGAGAAAAGATAAGATAAGATAAAATAAGGTGGGTATTTAAACAATATGTAAACTTAGATAAGTATGTACATAGTAAGCATATGTATGTATATACGTACAGAGTGGATATATAAATAAATATTGTGGACACACACACACACACACACACACACACACACACACACACACACACACACATGCACAATGGAGTGACAGACGTTGCCAGGACAGTGAGCATGAGAAGATAGCTCAGGGCAAGGTCTGAGTGGTATTAATGACGTTAGTAGAAGCTGTTTAAAGGCTGGTTTATGAGTGTTGAGGTGCACATGCAGCAAGAGAAATCTGGTTTCAGCATTAAGCAACAGCCACAAATCTGAGTTCAGGGAGGTCACCAGTATCGGCAGGGCGGTAAGACATTTACACGGTTAAGACAACGCAGGTTTTTTTTTAGTGGCAAGCGGATGAGGGATGGTTGAATGGGGCCATTGATCACAAGAGCCTGGCACAGCGTATGGCATTAGCTCTTATCCTTCCACACAAGCACTCTCCACAGTGATAACATTCTTTATCTCTCGATCTCTCGTACCAAGGCCATTGAGCTGCTCGTGGTTCGAGAGGCCACTCTGAAGACTAGACTTTAAAAAGTCTATCAGGACTGTTGGAAACTCGCTTTAGGAATTGTTTTGGTACATCAAACTTTGTGAAATAGAATCAAGTGGGCTATAGAAAAGAGCAGCACCTCATGCTCTTCATCTAATGGCAGTTCCTCTGTTATATATACATCATTTTTTATTTATTTTTTCTCTAGTAAATCTTTCACCAAACACAAGGCCATGAGCACAGTCTGTTCACTTGTTGAGTGAAAATGAAAGGAGCACATTCAAGAAGATGAATTCAGTGTAAATGCGTGTAATTCACAGAGAGAGTGCTTTTATAGGACGGCGTTTGTCTCCTACTATGACAGGACATCCTCAGGGAGGACAGGAGGAGCTGGTCCTAGACCGGTACCTTTGCTCTTGTATTTTGTTCAAATACACTGGAAAAAAAAAGTGATGCATTGAATTGGCCTGAATTAAATGTGTGCACATTTTCCACATGAATAAGATATATTACATCAACACTGTTTTTTTGGTTTTTTTTGTCTTTCAGTTTATTTACATTACGTTAGAGTAACAGTTTACTTTAGCCGTAATCGGATTGGTAGTATATTATATTCATGTGGTAATTATGAACCTAACTGACTCTAGTAAATTCAGTCAGTGCATCATTTTGTTTTCAGTGTATTTAAACAAGCCAAAAAATTAGAGTGTGTCTAGGACGGTTCAGGGACATTATAAAATATCCTCAGTGTCTATACAGAACATCATTAAAACATGCTTGTAAATAGGCCCCATTTAGTTCAAAACCAGCAGGTGTTTCATATCGTTTTTTTGTTACTTGTCTCCAGTGAGAAGGGTTGAAGCTGGAGATTGCGATAAACTGCACTGTTTCTGTTAAAATGCTACTTCAGAATCTCTCTCTCTCTCTCTGAGACCCTCAGTGGAACAAAGAGCAGCACTAAGCCCCAACACACACAGTTCCAGTCCTGCCTCTCCCAATCACTGCAGCTCTCCAGGGGCGATTTGCTGATGGTAGTTGTTTTGCTTGGGCTCGTGCATTCTCCCCCCCCTCCACAAAGCCTGTCCAGTGTCAGTAGGGAGTCTGTCCCGACAGTCGGACTCAGGCGTTAGCAAAGAAACCGAACAATGAAGATAAAGCCCAGCCAGCATGAGGGACAACTGTTGGTCCCGCCGCCCCAAACCAGACTGCAATTAGGCGAAATGGGCTTTTTCAAAACACACACAAAGTTCACCTGGCCAGAGAGAGCATACTCTGTCTAAATAAGACATATTTTAAATAAGATAATTGCATATCTGTAATGCATGCATGACGCCAGTTGGAATAACACCTCGTATCCTCATTGTGTTTTTTTTTATTTTTTTTTATGTATTTTTGAAACATCATCTAACGTTTACACTTTGCCAACACTTTGTGATGAACAATCAAAAGAAATGCAACAGAAGTCCAAATGACTTTAAATAAAATCTTGTTACAATAATATATTGAAATTTAGGAATGTTTCTCTTAATTCAGTAAAGTTGCTTTATTTTTTATTTTGGAAATTCAAGTTTACGGTTTACATATCTGTAATTAGCTAGAGAATCATAATCCACTGGTGCTACACAACTTGCAAAACTATCTCATCCATACAGTGGTGGTGGGAAGTTTGTTAACCCTTTTGCGTCAGAATTTTCTTTTTATTGAAGTACAGTAGTTTTCTAAATTAATGGCACTGTTATACTTGCTAGATTGCTTTTCACTGCATAGCATTATAAAGTACTGACATTTTCTGTTTGCAAGTGTGCAGCCGATTCCTTAATTTAACCTTAAAAGTGGATTTAAGGCATAAGTATGAAACCCCTTAATCTTCAAAATAGGGCATTAATTCAGGTGGTTCTATTATTTAAGGGGTACATTTGAAAAAGTGAGGGGAATATTCAGTAGTTTTATTTCTTAATCAGCCTTAATCTGTGCCCTTTTCCCCTTGATTTCCTGGAAATTAAGGTCAACATTAAGGTAATTTCAAGGGGTAACATTAAGGGGTTTGGTTTCATAGTGAATATAGTCCACATTGTTGGAATGAAAATGAAATACTGTGTGTGTGTGTGTGTGTGTGTGTGTGTGTGTATATGTGTGTGTGTGTATATATATATTTTGTAAGTGCAAATGTGTTCTTCCCCTTTGATATGAAACCCCTAAATAAGACCTACTCCAACCAATTAACCTCAGAAGTCACATAATTAGTTGATTAGGGTCCACCCGTGTGCAATCAGTTTCACATAAACATGATGTCTGTATAAATAGGCCCGTTTTGAATGGCCCCCGATTCTGCAACATTACTAAGCAAGCAGCATGAAGACCTAAGAGCACTCCCAAAAGGTCAGACAAAGTTGTGGAGAAGTATAGATAATGATTGGATTATAGAAAATGTCCCATTGAGCTCCATTAAAACAAAATGGAAAGAATATTGCACCAGTACAAACCTGAAAAAAGAAGGCTGCCCACCAAAACTCATAGGTTGGCCATGTAGGGCATTAATCAGAGATGCAAAAAAGACACCAAAGAAAACAGGGAAGCAGCTGCAGATCTGCTGTGGAAATGTGAGTATCCAAAATTATCCAAAAGGCAGCATGCTTCAAAGAGAAGTGTTTTATGGAAGTTTAGCCAGAAAAATAAGAAAACACTTTTGGAGTTTGCCTAGCAGCATGTGTCAGACTCTCCAAATACATGGAACAAGGTTCCCTAGTCAGATGAGACTAATATTTAACCTTTCGACCATCATGGGAAAACACGATGTATGGCCCAACACTTCCCTTCACCTCAAGAACACAATTCTGAGGGTAAAACATGGTGGTGGAAGCGTCATGCTGTGGGGTTGTTTTTCATCAGCAAGGACAGGAAAACTGGTCCAGGTTAAAGGAAAGACGGACTGTACTACATATAGGGCAATTTTTGAGCAAAACTATTTGTCAGCCAGAGACTGGAATGAAGTTTCTCCTTCCAGCAGGAATAAATATACTGCTAAAGATACACTGGAGTGGTTTAAAGCGAAACATTTAAATGTCTCAGAATGGCCTAATCAAAGCCGAGACCTCAATCCAATTGAGAATCTGTGGTATGTGGAGTTGGAGCAGTTTTGCCTTGAGGACTGGGCAAACATCCCCGTGGCTAGATGTGCTAAGCTAATAGAGACATTCCCCAAAGAGAGTTGTAGCTGTGATTTGCAGCAAAATGTGGCTCTAAGTTTTGACTTTGGGGTGAACACCTATGCACACTCGAGATTTCTTTTTTTAATCTTAATTATTGTGTCACAATTAAAAAATATATATATATTTTACACCTTCAAAGTGGTAGGCATGTGTAAATCAAATGGTGCTATGCCTCTAAACTCCAAAGAGGGATGAATACTTTCGCAAGGCACTGTAACTTAATTGCATACAGTTAGAGAACAAGAATCAAGTCACATCGAGTTGGTTTTATTGTTATTTCAACCATATAGAATAACACATTGAAACGAAACGACGTGCCTCGAGGACCACAGAGCAACACAAGTACTGAACAGAACACGACAAGACAGGATGAAGGAAGAGTGCAGGAAAAAACACAAGAGCAACAATACAACTGGACAAGACAACATTCAGTGCAATTGACAATAGCTACAGTTTGGATGAATCCAGTATTTTGTACTGGTGCTGTATTCTAGCAGCAGAAAGTTGTGTGCAAAAATGCAGAACAGAGGTAGACCGCAATAAATGTGATAGTGCAAATATAGCAGCAACAGGACCCATAATATGCTGTGTAATAAATCATTTGAGATATGCAAAATAACATTTATAGGGTGCAATATATTATGTAATATGATATACTGTCTTTTACCTTTTACAGTAAAGGAATACAGTAAACTCTCCGCAAATTTGCGGTTCAGAGTTCGCAGATTTTTCTTACAACCGAGCCCTGCATATTCATGGAAACTGCAAATATCTTCCGCAGTTTTTAAAAAAATATATTTTCATGGCAATATATCATTTTTACACATTTTAGTGCTTAATTATTAAGAAAATATATAATTTATTAATTTTGTGAGATAAATATTAACAAATTCAGCTAAATTTACATATAATATATAAGTATACATTTTTTTTTTTTTGTACTGTCAAGAGAACACAAAGCAACCGTATATTGGCTGCTGCCCTCGTGTTCTCCTTTTTGTTCTTCCCCTAAAAAGACCATTAAACAGCCACAACTTATTCAAAGTGCTGCTGCTAGAATTCTAGTAAACCAAAGAAAAATGATCATGTTACTCCAATTTTCACACTGGCTTCCATTCAAATATAGAAGTGAGTTCAAAGTATAACCTGTGTTTATAAGTTACTTGGTGGTTTGGGCCCTAAATTTAACTGAAATGATTGATAATTATCAACCTGGTAGGTCTGTTAGATCACTAACCTGTCAGCTAGTGGTTAGCTTAGCTTTAACAAAACAAGATGAAATGGCATTTAGTCAATATGCTGCTCACTGCTGGAACCACCTTCATCTTTATACAGTATTGTCAAGCTAAACAACTTTTAAATAGGATTTTTGTGGGTTTAGTCAGTTAGTCATTATGCTGCTCACTGCTGGAAACACCATCTATATACGGTATCGCAGAGCTAAACAGCTTTTAAATAGAATTTTCGCTGGTTTAGTCAATTAGTCATTATGCTGCTCACTGCTGGAAACACCATCTATATACGGTATTGCCGAGCTAAACAGCTTTTAAATAGAATTTTTGCTGGTTTCTAATGGTTTTCCTCAGTGTTGCATGTGTTTTCTTATATAGATTGTTCAACACAGTTTTGTTACATTTTCCTGGGCTCTGCGTTAATACCATGTCTGATCTCATGTCTCATTTTATCTCATGTTTGATGCCATGTCTGATGCTGTTACTGTTGGTGACTCTCTCCTGTGGCCGTGACACAGTCACACTACATTTTCTTGCAGAAATGCATATCTGCTTTTCCTTTAAGGTTCTCCCTCATTATGCAAGTGAATGTCTAATCTCCTCAGAAAGGTACTTCAGTCATTTTACTGCTAATATGAAACATAATGCCAGTGAGAGGTTTGCTGTAGCTTTTGTCTGGAGGAAACAGCTGTAACCACCTGGTTTAAAGATGGGAAGGATGGAGGAGTTAAAGTTACAATGGAGTGCACAACAGTGTGTGTGTGTGTGTGTGTGTGTGTGTGTCCTGCTTTTTTCCAACTGGTATTTTTGGCCGTTTTGACTGGAAATGAAACAGTGGTCTGTGACTTTTGCATATAATCTGTCAAATCTACCTCAACAGCCTTGTGAAATGTGTGTTATCGTGGTTTCCGTCGGGAGAGGGTCAGTGTTTTCTTGCTGTAAGTCATGTAAACTTTGCGTTCTAGGTCGCAACTGTGAAGTGCACCAAATGACTGGGAATTACATGTGGGATAAGGACTCACTGAAGGAGTTCCTGATTGGAACTAATCCAGACAGCCGCTTACCCCTGTGGTGGAATGGCTCAGAACCTATTTGGGTAACCATGCAGAAACTGGGCAAGAAGGTCTACATGTACTACTGGCCAGGTTAGTGAAGTGTACGTGTCTGTGTGTGTGTAGACATGCTCTCATGTCAACTGAATCACCACAAAAACCGAGTAACCGAGTGTACTTGTAAGTACAATTTAAGTATCATGTGTTATTTTAATGTGTAACTATGGTCAGTGGAGCTGATATAAAGTAGGTGAACCTAATAAAGCTGCTCATTGGTGTATTTACTTGGTTCTGTGTTCCATATGAAAAACGAATGTGTTCTGAGCAGGTTGCGAAGTGGAGATCCTTGGTGTCCGACCCACATTCTGTGAGGAATATGTCTACAATCCTTCTGAGAAGAACCTAACTGATTCCATTGAGAACGCTCTTAATATTCTAAAGTGAGTCTTACACATAACGCTGTTCATTAATGCAACATCAACATAAACCTATTTAGAGTAATTCGTAAGTTAAGATCATAGCCAAAGTGCTATTGACAATGCAGTATATAAACAAAACCAATGGATCATTTATGGGGCTTTTCATTATGTACTTAATTATGTATAAGAGATCAAATAAATGATCTTTGTAAGACTATACAAATGCACAGACGCTTTTACGGCATTGATTTTGAAATGTCAAAACAGTCAGTTTACATAATAATAAAAAATAATCTAAAAAATGTAATAAATTATTTTTCCAAACACGAAAAATAGGTGTATTGTGCTTATTGCTTATTTTACACTACTGCGTAATTCTTTTCTCCAGTAACATTTGTTTATTCAGTGCATTTTTAAAAAGAATTCTCAAACAGTTGATTTGAATCAGTTGAAGTCAAATCCTTGTGTGATCAGAGATTTACACTAAGCAAATGTCTAATTCTGTGCTTTAATTTATGTATTTGATTTGAACAGAAGTGGTAAGGCAGACATGGCAGCTGTGTACTATGAGAACATTGATGTGGAGGGGCACCACTATGGTCCTGGATCAGTGCAGGTGCAGAGGGCTGTCCGTGCAGTGGACACAGCATTTCTGACCCTAAACCGCAAAATCAAGGTCTGGGCAGGCTTCATTTTTATATATATATATATGTGTGTGTGTGTGTGTGTGTGTGTGTGTGTGTGTGTGTGTGTGTGTGTGT
>JBBJLS010072138.1:0-10596 GCA_037577275.1 Bryconaethiops microstoma
CTTGCTTGTTTGTAAGTGACCAAATACTTATTTTCCACCATAATTTGCAAATAAATTCTTTAAAAATCAGACAATGTAATTTTCTGGATTTGTTTTCTCATTTTGTCTGTCATAGTTGAGGTATACCTATGATGAAAATTACAGGCCTCTATCATCTTTTTAAGTGGGAGAACTTGCACAATTGGTGGCTGACTAAATACTTTTTTGCCCCACTGTATGGAGTGGCAACACATGGAAAAAGCTGTGTATGACAGTTCTGTTTCAAGGATTTTAAAGCCAGTCCTGTATATATTTAATACGTAGCCATTATAGTGATAACATAGTAACCACATAGGAGCATTTCACATATAGAGATTAGGCCTAATCCTGCACTAAACAGTATCATGAATGGAGATTTTTCCATTGTAAGAGAAATATTGTCTAGGACTAATATTAATCCCTGTCTGGGAAACCAGCCCTTAGCGTTTATGTGTGTGAGAGAGAGAGGAATGAGTGAAATGTTTTCAGAAATTATTTCTTAAGCCCCTGTGTATACAGTAATATGTTTATATTTTTTGTCACATGGTGTATCATTTCACTGTTAAAAGAAAGACCAGACTGCCAGTTGAAGTCTTACTATTTTGACTTTCTGTCACGTTCCTCCATATCAAACAAAACAGGCACGAGGGCCAGAAACTAAAAACTCAGGACTATAACAAAAGAGAATATACAAACTAAACTAAGCATGACGGTGGACCGACAACCAAGGTCCACTACACCCGAGCTTAAATACCAAAAGAAAACTCCAAAACCCAATCAAACTAAAGCGTTATCTTTCCCTGAGCACCCCGGCCAGCTGAAACACATAAGAAACAAACTCACAGCCAGGGGTGCTCAGGATGTCATAATAAAGGTTCCAAAACCAAAATCAAAAGACTTAACCTGGACGGCCTCTAGCGGCCGCTGACGGGACGTTACAGTACACCCCCTACGGCGCACCACCGTGGCACCAACGGGCCAACCCAACCACCCCAAGGGCGGAGGAGGGGTAGGCAGTGGCAAAGGAAAAGCATCCTATGAGCCCCACCTGTCCGCCTCTCGCTGGACTGCATCCTGGCCGGCGCTCCACATGACCAGGGCAGCTGCTACACTAGAAAATGTTGCAGCAAAGCTGACACGGATGAGAGAAGCAACCCAAAAAAGGACAAAGAA
Organism: Bryconaethiops microstoma; assembly: GCA_037577275.1. Taxonomy (NCBI): domain Eukaryota; kingdom Metazoa; phylum Chordata; class Actinopteri; order Characiformes; family Alestidae; genus Bryconaethiops; species Bryconaethiops microstoma. The sequence continues at coordinate 1,192 of JBBJLS010072138.1, forward strand.
ACTGTTTTTGCTAACAATAATCAGAACGAGTTTATTATCTCTTGCAAGAGGAGACACAAATCTGGTAGTCCTGTAGAGGCAGTCCCTCCAGTCCAGATTCCAGATTCCATCTGCCAGACAGAAAAACAGATACATTCTTATAGGAATTCATTGCCATGTGTTTTCCTGCAGTGCCACCCCCCAGGCACCTCCATAAATGGATTTCAGGAAGTTCCTCTGACCTCCCTGGACCAGGTGCCTGAGTCTGACATTCCAAGAAGACACACGGAGCAAAACAAGTTCCTTCTGTTATATTTCAAATCCCAAAGGAACAGGGCAACCTTGCTCTGACACAGGAAAGCACAGAGACCAGGGCCTCATCCAGATGGTTTTGTCCCTCAAAAGTAGAGTCCTTTGACCCTTTTACCATAAACCTGTCACCCAGACATCTAGAATCTTCCATAGTCCCGCAAACAGAAAGGAAGCATACAAACATATGCTCTACTCATTAGTAATTAGGTAACTCAGTAATCTATTCTACTAAAATAATCAAGTACTGAATAAATGAATGAATACATGATTACAATAAAAGAATACATGATTAACATAAAAGAAAATCATGAAATGTAAATTTCTCCAACACCCTCTGGGGCCTCTGCTACGCTAGCCTCCCCCTCTGGGGAATCTGTTACACTAGTCACCCCTTCCAGGGCCTCTGCTTTGCTAGCCACCACTCTAGGGCCTTTGCTATGCTAGCCACCCCTTCCAGAGCCTTTGCTATGCTAGGCCCTGCTACTTGCTGTAGCCTTCATGGAGCTGCTATCGGAGGTAGCCTTCTTGGCAAAACTACCCACTGTAGCCTTGGGAGCATAGCTTCTTTGCTCGGGAGCATAGCTTCAGTGCTTGGGAGCATAGCCTCATCACTCGGGAGCGTAGCTTCGTCACTCGGGAGCATAGCCTCATCGCTCGGGAGCATAGACTTGTCACTCGGGAGCGTAGCTTTGTCACTTGGGAGCGTAGCTTCTGAGAGCTGTCTTGGCGCTGGCACTGGTGGCAGGAGCTGTTTTGGCACTGGTATGGGTGGCTGGTGCCATCTTGGTGCTGGTACTGGGGTTAGCTGCTCTACTACTGGGGCTAGCTGCTCTGCTACTGGGGCAAGCTGCTCAGCTACTGGGCTTCACTGCTTCGCTACTGGGCTTTGCTGCTTGGCTACTGGGCTTAGCTGCTCTGCTACCTGGAGTAGCCCCTGCTGCTCTGCTACCTGGAGTAGGCCCTGCTGCTCTGTTACCTGGACTTGGCCCTGCTGCTCTGCTACCTGGAATAGCTTTCTAGGAGTAGCCACCAGCTGCAAACTCCTAGGAGCAGCCACCGGTCGTAGCTTTCTAAGCCCGGCTTTGTCGCTTGTGTGTGCAGCCTCGACACTTGGGTGTGCAGCCTCGACGCTCGTGTGCGCGGGTGCTCGGCTCTGGACTGCGGATGCTTGGCTCTGGACTGTGGGTGCTTGCCTCTGGATCGTGGGTGCTTGGCTCATGGGCATGGATGCTTGGCTCTGGCTCACATGCAACCAGGGCATCGCCTGACTCAGCAACGCGCGCAAGGTCCTTGTTTACCTCAGCTGCTGATCGGATTGCTCACAGAGGGTAGTTGTCTGGCCCGTGAGCATCTCCATCAGCTCCTTCATCTCCTGCTGCTGTGCTGCCAGGTGCTGCTGTAGCTGGAGCCTGTGCTCAGCTATGGGCTAGCTATGCCGTGTAGCTTCTTCAGGTGCTGCTTCTGGCCGCGTAGGAGGCAGCGGCAACGCCTCAAGTGCCAGCTTACTCTGTGTCCTCGGACCTGAGGTGGCCGCATATGGGGCTTGCCGGTCCTGCCTAGGGCTCGCCTCACTGGGCAGCTGGTGAGCGGGTTGAGGACCCGAGCGTCGTAAACCGCCTCGCCTCCTTCGCTTCCGACCCACAGATCTCCCACCTCGCCTGTCAGCATGCCATGGTGGGAGCTCTTCCACAGTAGGACCGAAGAAGAAGGGGTCCACAACACACTCAGGATCCAAAATCGACCCACAAGTCACTCCAGAAGCCTGGGTCCTCCTCATCATCATCGGAACTCCCACCTCCCAGCAACTCGGCAATGGAGAACCGACTCGTCTCCTTCAGTCCACCCCTCGGTTGGGTCCAGCTCATCTCACTCTCAGCCACACCCCATTTCTCCAGGGGCTCGTAGCCCTGTCTGCTGCACCTTGGTGGGTCGGTCCATCTGTCACATTGCTCCATATCTCCTGAATGAGGACAGACGTAAATGCAGACTCCAATATTCCTCATCTTTCATTTAATCAAAACAAAACAGGCACGAGGGCCAGAAACCAAAAACTATAACAAAAGAGATAGGAGAACACACAAACTAAACTAAGTATGATGGTGGACCGACAACTAAGCTCCACTACACCCAAACTTAAATACTAAAACAAAACTCCAAAACCCAATCAAACTAAAGTATTATCTTCCCCTGAGCACCCCCTGAGCACTCAAACTCACGGCCAGTGGTGCTCAGGGTATCATAATAAAGGTTCCAAAACCAAAATCAAAAGACTTAACCAGGATGGCCTCTAGCGGCCGCTGACAGGACATTACACTTTCAGACATTCGTCAAGTTTATGTCACATTGATTGGCATTATTAGTACATAAATTGATATTAATTGTATTTAAAACGATTCACCAAAATCTGTTGTATTTAAACATCTATCCATATTACTTTACATGGCGTTTTAGCCACTCACACTAAGGCCATGCGCTGACGTATCGTGTCGACTGGGAACACCATGAATGTGGCGTCTTTGTAATTCTATGTCTATGTGGAAAGCCACATTGGTTCAGGAAGCCTCATTTTGTCATCCCTACTTGACGATATAAGATAGAAATTCCAGAAACCAACAAAGTAAAAAAATTTAGATTACAATAATATGATGTAAATAAAGTACTTGATCTCGATCTGTGTCTGTAGTGTTTTCCATCTGGGCATCATGTAGTTGAACGCATGTGCAGTTTGTGGAATCGATGTATCTTCTGCTCAATACATAATGCCTGTGTGAGCTCGTGACGTATTTTTGACAGTAATGTCATGGATGTCAAGTCGTGTTCGTAATGAAAAAACACCGTAATCGTAAAATTATACTTCATATTTGTAACTTTTTAAAGTTGTAACTTTTTAAAATCATATTCTGACAGATAAAATACACACTACATATTTTATATATGTTTTTACTTGTACCAGAGTTTAATAAATTTTCATTCATTTACAAATATAGACTACTATACCTGAATGTTTACTTACACACGCACATCTTTACTTGCACACTCACGTCTTTTTTGACATCGATCTTACCCCAAACAACAATCCCTAAACCACTGACCTGTTTTCTTGTTCGCTGGTTCGCTTTCCCCCACCCATCTGGCCATTAGAATTATCACAAATTTTTCATGTCATGTGATCACACTGCAATTTTTAATGCTTACACCAGTTTAAAAGGGGGGCGAGCCTCATTCTTAAAGGTTCCGTATCTTTCATATTTCAATTTTTACACAATTGACTTTCAGTCTCTCCTTTTGTCCCAGAATTAAAACTAACTGTTTAAGACTGTAATATACAGATGCGCTCTGTTCTGATTAGCTGCCCTGTTTTGAATCCTCAGTCAAAAAGCAGCCTGAACTGAAAAGCTTCAACATGAGGTGTGAGTGGGCAGGGTTAAACCAATGTGTAGATGACATCACAAATACACAGAATTTAAGCATTCTTCTTTTTCACTCTCTCTCTCTATCTGTGTCTAAGGCTGACTCCCTTACCTGTCTCTGTGCTGAGCGGTGTTGATTTCAGGGGTCTGTGTGGTGAGTATTGATTTCAGGGGTCTCTGTGCTGAGTGTTAATTTTGGCTGTCTCTGTGCTGAATGATGTTGATTCCGTGGGTCTCTGTGTTAAGTGTTGATTTCAAGGCTCTCTGTGTTGGTTGTTGATTTCAGTGGTCTCTGTGCTGAATGGTGTTGATTTCAGGGCTCTCTATGCTGATTGATATTGATTTCCCGGCGTCTCTGTGCAGAGTGGTAATGATTTCGGGGGTCTCTGTGCTGAGTGCTGTTGATTACAGTGGTCTCTGTGCTGAGTGTTGATTTTGGGGGTCTCTGTGCTGCCTTTTGAAATTAGTTTTACTTTAAATGTGATCATCCTGGGAACGGAAAAACAAATCTGTCATCCGATCTTCAGAGAAATCCTCTTCTTCATTATGTGTGTGTGTGTGTGTATGTGTGCAGGTGTGCTGCAGAATGGTTCATTTACCTTATGCCTGTCACGTGAGCTGTATGAGGAGACACATACAGGATTCCACCGGTAGTAGATAAGTTTCTTTAATTTCCACAATTGTCTCAAAAACAGAACATAAAATTTCCAAAGAACACAAAGGAACATAAAACACAACTCAAGGGCAACCGTAACAAATTCTTCAGGCTAGAGTGAGTAAGGCTGGGAGGCAGGGAACTTGACTGTGACGAAACAAAGGTACTAGAGATAGTCTTCTCCTTTCCGTAGTTGCCTCACTCCCGCTCGGTGATTCTTTAGTCCATTGTGGGATTTGCCGTTTACACCTGTATCACACAGACACACAGGAGAGGAGAGTCAGGTGACATACACACACTGCAGTAGTCAAGCTAAGTAGACTCGCGCTCTTGCACTCCTACTAAAAGGGGTGACACACAGGTGGTTAGTCCATTACTCACTCCCTCTTTACTTTGAGAAGCTGGCGTAGATAGGTCTTTCTCCCTGGGTGACCACACAACGCATTCCTTTGAACGACAGGCTTTAAACACATCTACAGACTCGAACACCCAATTACACAACGCAGAAAATAAGACAAGTAACTAGAATCAATGTACTATAACACAAGACAGGTGGACCTGTCATCAGGTACCCAGCAACCCTGCTAATGAGCTAACCAGGCAGTGGTGTGACTCTGGGTTGCCTGGGCTCCTGATGACACAAACACACACACATAGAACTACGTGTCCAGGGCTGTGATCTAGTACTCAGGGGAGGGGCTGCGTTGGGGCGTGACCGAGGTGGAGCTGACATGACAGTACCCCTCTCCCCAGAACCGGCTTCCAGGGAGGAGCGAGGGGGTACCGCTCCCGAAGCCGTACGAGGACGACCACGGCAACCTGGTCCATTTACCGGCCCTGGTTGCCGAGGACGAGGAGCCGGATGGTCCGGCCGATTCCTGTGGAACTCTTCGATGAGTTCCTGACTCATCGAATATTTCCTCTGCTGGTACCCAACTCCTCTCCTCAGGGCCGTAGCCTTCCCAGTCCACCAAGTACTGGAGGCCACTTCGACGTCTCTGGGAGTCCAGTAGTCTAGTGACTCTGTAAGCCGGAGCCCCCTCAACCTTGATTGCTGCGGGGAGAGTGGATTCCACCTCCCTTTCATCCAACAGGCCCGTTACTGCTGGTCTAAGACAAGATACATGAAACATTGGGTGAACATGCATGTGAGGGGGTAACTGTAGTTTGTACATAACAGGACTGATCTGTTGTAGAATTTTAAAAGGGACCTACAAACCTTACGTGATAACTTACGTGAGGGCAGGTTGAGTTTCAGGTCCCGAGTGGAGAGCCAGGAATACTCCTGCCCGGAATACCGGCGCCTCCCTCCTGCGCTGATCAGCAAAACGTTTAAATCTGCCCACCGCTCTGCTGATGGAGGTGTGTGCCCTTTCCCACACTCGCTCTGCCCTATGAAACCAGTTATCTACTTCTGGAATTTCGGATGGCTCACCATCCCAGGGGCAGAGCGGAGGTTGACGCCCAAGCACACAATCAAAGGGCTATAGGCCGGTAGTGGAGTGGCGCAGCGAGTTCTGGGCATACTCCGCCCAGCCGAGGAACTCAGCCCAATCGTGTTGTCGCCCATGGCAGTAAGCCCGGAGGAAGCGACTTAACTCCTGAACCGACCGTTCAGCCTGGCCATTGGACTCAGGGTGGTAGCCTGAGGTCAGGTTGACACTAGCCCCCAGTTTCTTAAAGAACGCAGCCCAAACACGTGAAACGAACTGGGGGCCTCGGTCGGACAGGATGTCCTCCAGGATACCATAGGGCAGAAACACGGCCCAGAAGAGTGCCTCAGCCACTTCAAGGGTGGTGGGTAAGGAACCAAAGGGCAAAAACCGAACCCCCTTAGAGAACCGGTCCACGACCACCAAAACTACTGTGTACCCTTTTGAGTTAGGTAGATCGGTCACGAAGTCAACAGCGATGTGTGACCACGGTCTTTGTGGCATTGGTAGGGGCATTATTTTCCCAGCAGGTAACTGCCGAGGGGTCTTGGAAACCACGCAGACCGAACAGGACCTTACTGCCCTCTCTACAACGGCCTGCAAGGATGACCACCAGTACTTCCGACGTTTCACCTCAACTGTTCGGTGGATTCCTGGGTGTCCTGTCGCTGGTGTGTTATGTGCCCAACTGATGACCTTGTAACCGTCTCTGGTAAAAAATATCTTGTCCACCGGACCGGCTTGGGGGACAGTAACCTGAGAGTTCAAGCGTTCAATTTCCATATCTACATCCCATACGATGGGTGCAACAATTAATTCTGTAGGAATAATGGGTTCTGTAACCTTTGGGAAGTCTGGGGGATACGTGATTTGGTCATTAAATCTACTGAAAAACAATGCCCACCTAACCTATCTTGGCCATAATCGTTTCGCCTGCCGAATATATTCCAAATTTCGGTGGTCGGTTTATACGGTAAAGGGGAAACTGGCTCCCTCTAACTAATGCCGCCACTCTTCTAACGCTGCTTTGACCGCCAGCAGTTCGCGGTTGCCGATATCGTAGTTGCGCTCTGCATCAGTAAGCTTCTTCGAAAAGTAGGCACAGGGATGTAACTTCGGAGGGGAGCCATAGCACTGTGACAGCATCACACCCAACCCCACCTCAGAGGCGTCCACCTGCACTACAAATGGTTTTGTGGGATCAGGTAACCTTAATACAGGCGCTATAGTGAATCGTGTTTTGAGTTGTACAAAAGCTGCCCAAGCAGCAGGTGTCAGGCACAGAGTCTTGGGCTTTTCTTTAAGAAGGGTAGTTAGCGGTGCTGAGACAATGCTATAGCCTTTAATGAACCTCCAATAAAAGCTAGCGAAGCCTAGAAATCTTTGCAGCTCTTTAATGCTCGTGGGCTCCGGCCACACCACCACCACTCTGATCTTTTTCTCATCCATGGCTACCCCCCTGGGACCAATTCGATACCCAGAAATGACAGCTCCGACACGTGGAACTCACATTTCTCAGATTTTACATACAACTGGTGCTGCAGCAGGCGACGAAGGACCTTTCGCACTTTTATAACATGTTCTGAGAAGGTTTTTGAGTAGATCAAGATGTCATATAAATACACTATGACGCATTTCTGCAAAAACTCCCTCAAGACATCATTTATGAACCCCTGAAAGCAGGAGGGAGTGTTTGCCAAGCCGTACGGCATTACCAAATACATATAATGGCCTGAGGTCGTACTGAAGACCGTTTTCCATTCGTCCCCTGCCCTGATGCGCACCAAGTTGTATGCACTCCGCAGGTCAAGCTTAGTGAAAATGCTCGCCCCACGGAGTTGCTCGATGGCCGGGGGGATAAGTGGAAGCGGATGAGCGTACTTTACGGTAATGGCATTAAGCCCTCGATAGTCATTACAAGGCCTCAAACCCCCACCTTTCTTCTCAATAAAGAAGAAACTGGCCGACGCAGGTGACCAGGATCGGCGGATGTATCCCTGCTGGAGCGCCTCGGACAAATAGTCCTCCATCGCCTTGGTCTCCACCTCAGAGAGAGGATAGACTCTGGACCGACGCGGTTGTTTACCCGGCAGGAGATCGATGGCACAGTCCCACGGTCTATGTGGAGGGAGACGGGTAGCCTTAGATGCATTAAATACCTCTATCAAATCCTGGTATTGACTAGGTATCCGCATTGGTACTTCTGCTAAAGGACTCTCTATGGACGTGGTTCTGAGTTCTAACGTGTCTCTATGGGCCTTACAGGTATCAGCCCATTGTATGACACCTCCCTTTTTCCAGTCAATCACTGGGTTATGTAAACGAAGCCAGGGCAAACCGAGTATTATTAGCGGCTCTGGGTATTCTAACACATAGAACTTAAGTTTTTCTTTATGTCCTGGTTCTATTTTGATCTCTAGTGGTGTCATAGACCAACTAACGGATTTCCCAACTGTCCGTCCGAGGCTTTCACAGGGATAGGGTTTGGTAATTTCTCCACCGGGAGGTGAAAAGAGGAGATCACCGCCCTGGACACGAAATTACCTGCAGATCCAGAATCTATAAGTGCAGGGGAAAAAAAAACAAAAAAACAGAAAAGTTAGTTATGTGTACTTTCACAACACACTGCGAGTCTTGGGAAGACGTGCTTGATAAAGTCAAATGAGAAGGTCCAACCTGCCATTTGAGGAGAGGACATATTGCCACTACATGTCCTGCTCCTCCACAATACAAACATAATCCTTCTCTCTTTGTTTTTCTGTTGGCGTTAATTTACTTCTGCCCAACTCCATTGCTTCTGGAGGAATCTCCTCTGGGATGTGAACTGTTGCATTTTGAGCAGGGACAGAAACTTTGTAGGTTCTAGAGTGGAGAGAGGTGCTTTTAGATCGGTGATGCTGACCTAACTTGATGGAGAGGCTGATAATTTGGTCCAAGGAGCAACTCTCATCTCTGCAAGCCAGCTCCAATTGTAGATCGGGTTTCAGCCCCTTGCGAAACACTCCAATTAAAGCAGGCTCATTCCACCCACTTTCAGCAGGCAGAATATGAAATTTAATAGAGTATTCTGCTGCCAAATCAGTTCTTTGCTTGAGGGCCAATAAACGTGCACTACTAGTTTTTCCGTGACCTGGATGGTCGAATGCCATCTTAAATTTGGCACGTAAAGCTGCATACCCTGGAACCTGTAGGTAATTTTCCATCCACACAGCTGTAGCCCAGTCCAATGCTCATCGCATCAACCTTTGGGTCATGAAAGAAACTTTTTGCGCATCAGTCATGTTAGGATATTCAACGAAATACAAGTCGCACATGAGCAAGAAGTTCCTGCACTCCGCAGGCTCCCCTCCATACCTTTCTGGAAGAGACATCTTTCGTGGCGATCCCACCAGCATGGCTTGCACCAGCTGACACACCACGTTGTTTATTTGCTCCAGCTGGGTTTGATGGCTTGAAAGTTGTTGCTGGAGTTGCTCCTCCTCTTGTGGGAGGGGGAATCGCTGCAGGGTCCATTTCGGTAGGTGTGGTCATCTGTCACGGGGGGTGTATGAGGACACACGTGCAGGATTCCACTGGTAGTAGATACGTTTCTTTAATTTCCACAATTGTCTCAAAA
>JBBJLS010072139.1:0-10596 GCA_037577275.1 Bryconaethiops microstoma
GTTTGTGTGTGTGTGTGTGTGTGTATACGTATATATATATATATATATATATATAGTAACCCCCGGTTTTCCGTGGATCAGGAGTCGCGGGTTCAGTCACATGCAGATTTTTTCTGAGAACCTAACTGACAGTTTTACTCAGAAATCTCCATAATAACGCGGAACCTGCAAATATTCTCAGCATTTTTTTTTTGCTTTTGTCGTGGCAAACTCATTTTACTTCTAAATTATTAAGAAAAATGTACTAAATTCAGCTACATTTCCATATAAAATATAACTGTATAAATGTTTTTGTATTGGCTCTCATGGTTTCTGGTGAATAACTCGTGATCTATAGGGCACATTGGAAATCTCTCCTGGAGATGTATCTAACAAAAGTATTGGGACAGTGCGCTAGCTGGGCGAACGGTTTTCGGGGGATAACTCGGGATTGCCGGGGGCTATCCGGCCGCCGTACATTGGACAGCCATTCTTTATGTTAATTTATGTTAATATTTATGTTACAAAATTAGTAAATTATATTTTTGTCTAATTTAGCAATATTGGGGCGCCTGACCATTACACCAACTAGGACTTTAATCATATTACATTACATTACAGTCATAAAACTGTGTCCACAGAGTTGGAAGCATGGCATAGTCCAAAATGTCTTGGGTCAGGTGTGTCCCAGTACTTTTGTCCATATAGTATATGGAGATTAGAATTTAGATTGAGGGACTGAGGAGCCGGGCTGGTGATGATTTGTGGATGTGCTAAGCTCAAATAGGCCTCTCCTTAAGGTCTCTGTCGTCTGGATCAAATAAGCCTCTTATACCTGTATTATAAGCTTTTTTGTACCTTAATTATGACCTTTTGTATCAGAAGCTCCTCTCTGAGGGACTCATCAGAACCTGCTTCTCATCGGAACAATCACTGAATACAGACATAATAGTGTAGATAACATATAGCTTCGGCTCTCAGGGTTTAGTGCTAACGAGTTAGCTACACACTTTCAGAGTGTGAAACAGAGAGTGTGAGTGTGTGAATCTGGGTCGAGGGGAAAAAAGAGGAGATTATGTGCGGCAAGAGCTCCTGTCTGTGTGTTGATGCTGCTGGATGTATTAGACTGAGGGATTTCTGGGACAGGCATCAGAGAACATTCAGATAACGCTCTCTCTCTCTCTTTCACAGACACACATACAAACACAAACACACACATACAGCCACAGTCAACTTGCACTGTTACATAAAATGTCCCTTTACAGGTCAACGAGTCCAACCTTATGGATCTGTTCAAGGGGAATCATATAGGCTGCAGCTTAATTCAAGCCCTAACTCAGCTCTCTGCACTTGTATCCGGATCAGCTTCATTTCAAATATTGCTTTCCTCAACATCATTTCCCCCACGCTTTATGAGTTGCTTGTGTCATTGCGCTTGTATATCCCTTCCTACGCAGTGAGCTTCTGTCACCCAGGACGGTAAGGCCTGCCCCAGTCATGAAATTCTAGCCAACGATTAAATGTTGCATAAATGATTGTTATTATTGATATAATGGGGGCTGAAATTGCAAAAAGAGTGCAGTTTTCAAATAATAGTTTCAATTATATCCGATATTATTTAAAATGTTTAAGTTAGTGAAATATAACCCTGCAACCCTAAGCCTGGCATGCTACATGCAGTTTTTTTTAATGGTTGTGCTGGGTTTCTTGGCAAAGAAAAGGGTTAAGTTATAGAACGAAACTAAATTTGAATTACAACCACAAAGTGTCCATTTGTCATATGTGAACACAGTGCAAACAGTGTGAAATTCTTTCTCTGCATTTAATCCATTCACCAAGTGAAGCAGCGGGCAGCCATTAACACAGCGCCCGGGGAGCAGTGTGTTGGGATGGTACCTTCTGAGTGCAGGAGCAACTCCGTAACCATTAGGCCACCAGCTGCCCCAAGTTCAGTCCTGTGATCCAATAGTTTATGTTCATTTATTGCATCCAATAGTTTATGTTCATTATTCAATTACAAGCCTGATGATAACCAAACAATGTCACTAAGTTAACTGTTACTGGGAAAGTGGAGTTTTATTCAGTCCCTGGTTGATAGTGGTTGGGTTGCTGGGTTTGGACAGAATTTATGGGACTGGGAACCCCTGATCTCCAGGTTTAGTGCCCCCCAGTGGCAGAGGCAGCCAAGTCCCATCAAGTCTGTTGTCCTCCAACTGAGCAAGCTACTAGACGAACCTCCTCCGCCGCTTAGTCACTTTCCCTTAATCACATAAGCCAGGACAAAAGAACAGATGAAGAGCGTTGATGAATTCACAACATTTTTAGAATAATCTTTGAACTTGTCTGAGTGTAATGCGGGTGAGGGTACGTGAGCAGATTATATGCGGGGATACACAAGGTATGCGAGGAGATTATGAGATTTACTCATAACCAAATCAATGTTTAATCTGCCTGTCTCTGTGTTGGTGAGGACGACGCAGCTGTCACGAGTTTTGTGATCTTGGGAACGGCTCTTAATTTGCTAAATTGCCTGGAGAGATGGATCGGGAGAGAGAGAGACCCCAAATGGAAGAGGTGAAACAAATCTGATGAGGGAAAGGAGTGAGTGTTTATTAAAATTCGGAGGACAAAAGGATTCCAGTAAAAGCCAATTTGCGAGCGAAATGGCTGATGCAACAGTGCAATATTCATATTGGCACGTCCCCTCTAATTTAAGCCTTTATCTCTCAATTTCTCTCTCAGTCACCTGGGCGCTGAGCTGTGGCTGAAAACAAGACATACAAAAACGATTCCTGTCGATTTTTACTCATTTTTTCCTGTACACTAAGCAATGTTTGGAAGTAAGGCTGTCAGAGTCAGATGGATACTCCCATTTATACTCACTTTTTTACCAATATACTCACTTTTTTTTATCTTTTTAAAAGACTTTCTAGTTGATCTTTTTCACAACTTTTTTGTGCTGGACTATTGCAAAATCGGTCACTAACAACTTTTCTGGTTGCCTATATTTGGAACGGCAGGTGACCTGGTGGTAAGGGAGTTTGCCCTACAATCGGAAGGTTGTGGGTTTGAATCCCAGGACTGCCAGTGGCCCCACTGTGAGGTACCCTTGAGCACGGTACCCCCCACACACTGCTCCCCGAGCACCATTGTTGGCTTCGTTGAGGTGAAAAGATTAAATGCAGAGGATTCAAGTAGCATGTTAAAAAAATAAATTAATATAACCAGGGTTGGGTTTCGAACCTGGGTCCTGGTCTTGTGTGTGTGGAGTTTGCATGTTCTTCTCGTGGCGGTGTGGTGTGGGTTTCCTCTGGGGTCTCCAGTTTCTCCCACAGTCCAAAGACATGCGAGTCAGGTGAATTGGGTATTCTAAATTGACCGTAGGTGTGAGTGTGTGAATGATGTGTGTGCGTCCTGCGGTGGGCTGGCGCCCCGCCTGGAGTGAGTCCCTGCCTTGTGCCCATTAACCCTGGGATAGACTTTGGGTACCTGTGACCCTAGTGAGGAATAAGCAGTTACAGAAAATTAATGAAAGTACAAACATTTAGCTCAAACACAAATCTGATACCTTGTCTTTTCCCAAACAAAGATACTAATTCATCCCATGTACTCAGACTATACCATCACGGCTGAACGATAGAGGCCACAAACAGACACTGGTGACCCACTGTCAACTTTTATTACTAAAGGTGGCCCACTAATATTTTCTGATGCTGATGCATAGTCAGGGATAACACACTTGTCTATCTATTGCAAGAAGTAATGTTCACTCATTGCATGCAACTCTACATGTTTGAATGGTGTTTTAGGAGAATTTTTAAGCAATGCTAGCTTCTACCAGCCTCTGCTTTGAGTTCCTTCATGAGGATGTGGATTGGTTTAGAAGTTTCACATTCATTTTATTCCCAACATGTTCCCATCCACACTTAGCCCAAAATTTCTCAGGTTGGCCCCCAGACATTCTCATTATAAGATCATGTCTGGCCTCACAAGTCTGTTTTTCCAGTAAAGTGTTAAAGTCTTTGAAAAACTTTGCTGCATGGTTTAGCTTTAGAGCACCGATTTGATACCAGGTATCAGTATTGGGTCAATATTTGTAGAAACTAATCCTGTAATCTGACCCAAGTAGTTTGAGCCTACTTTTCATCTTAAGTGAAGCACTTCAGTTAAGAACAACTAATTTTTAAAAATTGTGTAGTTTTAAAAAAAACAATTAAGCCATCTCTATTTAATATTGTTCAGTAAAGTCAAGTTTTATTGTTTGGCGTTGATTCGCCAAGGCGTTCTTGAAGGGCTTATATTCTACATTTTCCTTTTATTTCATTTTTCCCTTAATGTTTGTTTTAGTTTGTGTACCACAAGTACACAATTCTCCGGTGACCATTTTCCAACCTACACTATATGGACACTATAAGATTGCCCAGTGAAGGGCAATCTTAATGCTTTAGCACACCAAGACATATTGGACAACGCCATGCTCCCAACTTTGTGGACACAGTTTGGGGAAGAACCTTCTCTATTCCAGCATGACTGTGCCCCAGTTCACAAAGCGAGCTCCATAAAGACGTGGCAGGATGAGTTCAGTGTGGAAGAACTTGACTGACCCGCACAAGTGTCCTGATCTCAACCCCATCCAGCACCTTTGGGATGAACTGGAACGGAGATTGTGAGCCAGGCCTTCTCGTCCAACATCAGTGTCTGACCTCATAAATGCTCTACAGAATGGGCACACAATCTTGTGGAAAGGCTTCCAAGAAGAGTGGAAGCTGTTATATCTGCAAAGGGGGACCAACTCCATATTAAAGTTTGTGTGTTTGAATGCAATGTCATTAATGTTGGTGTAATGGTCAGGTGTCCCAATACATTTGTCCTTATAGTGTATGTCTATCCCTTAGAATTTGAGCTATTTTAATGAGAGAAAAGTGATGATATGGACCCTATTATATAACTAAAAGACACTGCAATCGTAGTGTGTCTCAGTAGAATTGCAGTACTCATGTTTTGTTCTTATTGTGCAGCCCTGCTGACAGGTCTGTTAGAATAGAGAGAAAGAAACACATGTAAACCAGTCAGTCTGCATGCACACACACGCTGCTTTCACTGTTTTTGAGCACGCACATGCACTCTGCATGCAGTTAACTTAGACTTTGGACAGAGCTGACTGAGGGGAGAGCAGAAAGGAGAGAGAGAGAGAGAGAGAGAGAGAGAGAGAGAGAGAGGTGGGAGGGAAGGAGGGAGGAGGAAAGGAGGTGGTGTCCTGTGCTGGGAATGTGTATGGAAAAGTGTCTGTGTGCTTCTCTCCCTCTCTGTTTGGAGCACTCTTACTCACGCAGACACACTCTCTCTCTCTTTCTCTCTTCCTCTCTCTCTCTCTGTCTCTCTCTCCCTCTCTCTCTCCCTATCTCTCCCTCCCTCCCTCTCTCCCTCTTTCTCTCTGTCTCTCTCTCTCTCGCCCTCTCTCTCTCTCTCTCTCTCTCTCTCTCTCTCTTTCTCTCCCTTCCCTCTTGACTTCTCAGTAGTTTTGGAAGGAGGTGGCTGGAGTGATACTGAGTGCAGAAACTGGATTTAGAAAGTGGACTTCTCAGCAAAGAAAGTAAAGCCAGGGCGGAGGAAACAGCTAGAAGGTGTGGAGCTTAAACACGTACATGCCTGTGAAGGGAATATGGGGAGCCAACTTTGCTGGGAGAAGGCGAGAAGGAGGGTGAGTAGAGCTGGCTAAGTCTTGGGTGAATGCCTTGACTGAAATCTAACTAGTGTGTGTGTCTGTATATATATCTTTGTGTGTTTGTGTGTTTGTGCGTGTGGGGGGGGGCGTTGAGGGAAGTTAAGATTGGCATCGGAGAGCGTTTTCTTAGAACAACCTTTCACTTCATTATTGAGCAATGAGTGCTTCTAAAGTTAGGTGTAATGCAAGTTTTAGAATCTACACATGCCTGTGTGTGTGTGTGTGTGTGTGTGTGTGTCTCGCTATAGTTGTATATGCATTTAGGGGCTGTGAATGGGGTTATCCATATGCAAAAAGATGTATGTATGTATTCTTCACGATAGGACTTGATTATGCAGGTTCTCTTTGTACAAACAATAATATGCATAATTATGTGTCGTAGTACAAGTTTGCATGTACACAGCATCAGTCCTCAGGGTAGGCTAGAGTGTGAGTGTATTCCTGTGTTACGGTAACGTCTGCATGTAAAATAAGGAACAAATGTGTTTACTTGTATGCATGTGTGTGTGTGTGCGTGTGTGTGTGTGTGTGTGTAAGGGACTCAGCTGCTGCTTCTATCCTTACTGGCTTGTCTGTGTCTCCTTTGTTCAGACATCCAGACATCTACTGCATCCAGAAATAGAGACACTCTGTTTTTCTGGACTGCGGAAAAAAAATGTAATGTGCATGCATTCATGCATAGAAGATCAAAGAAGACTTTGATGCCTACAGTTACTGCATAGATTTCTTATATCTCCGGCACACCTGATTTAACTTAATGAACATGTATTTAACATGGTCATCTATGCATGAATGCATATTAATGAAAAAAAAAAATAAAAAATATATATGTATGTATGAAATTTTTTTTACACACACACAAACTGTCAAGCCCCTGCTGAGCTAGACCAAGTGCATTTAAGAGTTCAGCATCTTCTCAGTGACCTTTTTAAAGCATTGTATTGGTACAGCGTAATTTATTGTACACTGTGGAAATTTTGGCACGCACATACATTTTATTGATAAAATGGTGGCTGGAAGTTTCCTACTAACTTTCAGCCGATGTATACCATACATCTCTCCATATCTCTCTCTCTTTCTCTCAACCCAGCACCAAAGAAAATATTCTATACTTATGAAGTAGTTTTTACCAAAATGTTTTCCTGAAAGGGCAAAACCTTTTCATTTTTTGGTTACTAAGGTTAAGATTCAAGTATGGTTTAGAGTTTAGATTAGGGTTTGGATTAGGCTGATACATATTAGGCTACTACATGTATGTACTTACGTATAATACATAGAGGCCATATCAGTGTATATGTATGTGTGTGTATATATAGTGGGGGAAATAATTATTTGATCCCTTGCTGAATTTGTAAGTTTGCTGACGTAGAAAAAAAAAAGAACAGTCTCTAATTTATGAGGTAGTTTTATTTTTATGGAGAGACAGAATGTCAACCAAAAATCAAGAAAAAACATGTTACATAAAACATGCAGATAAATTGATCTGCATGTTTTTGAGTGAAATAAGTATTTGATCCCCTACAACCCAGCCAGACTTCTGGTTCCCACAGACTGGCTGTGTGCCCATGTTGCACACAGATTACAATCGATCTATCAATTACAGATAATCCTGATCTTAACTCATTATGTGTATAGAGCACACCTGTCCGCAGAATCAGTTTCTTCCATTCCAACCTCTCCACCACCATGGGCAAGACCAAAGAGCTGCCAAAGGATGTCAGGGACAGGATTGTAGACCTGCAAAAGGCTGGAATGGGTTACAAGACCATCAGCAAGAAGTCTGATGAAAAGGTGACGACTGTTGGTGTGATTATTCGGAAATGGAAGAAATATACAATGACCATCATTTGCCCTCAGTCTGGAACTCCATGCAGTATCTTGGCTCATGGGGTGAGGACGATCATGAGAAAGGTGAGAGATCAGCCCAGAACTACACGGGAGGAGCTTGTTAATGATCTGAAGGCAATTGGGACCACAGTCACTAAGAACATAATTGGTAACACACTACATCATAATGGATGAAAATCTTGCAGTGGTCCCCGTGCTCAAGAAGGCACATGTGCAGCCAATCTTAAGTTTGCCAGTGAACATCTAAATGATTCAGAGAAGGCTTGAGAGAAAGTGCTGTGGTCAGGTGAGACCAAAATCGACTTTGGCATCAACTCGACCCGCCGTGTTAGGAGGAGGAGAAATGCTGAGTATGATCTGAAGAACACCATCACACAGTCAAGCATGGAGGTGGAAACATTATGCTTGGGGATGTTTTTCTTCTAGGGGTACAGGATGACTTTACCGCATTGAGGGGCTGACTAATGGGACCAAGTACTGTAAAATCTTGGATGAGAACCTCGTTTCCTCAGCCAGAACACTGAAGATGGCTTGTGGGTCTTCCAGCATGACAATGACCCAAGATAGCAAAGGAGTGGCTAAAGAAGAAGCACATTAAGGTCCTGGAGTGGCCTAGGTAATCTCCAGAACTCAGTCCTATAGAAAATCTGTGGAGGAGCTGAAGCTTCGAGTTGCCAAGCAGCAGCTAAGAAACCTGAAGGATTTAGAGTGTTTCTGTAAAAAGGAGTGGGCCAAAATCCCTCCTGAGATGTGTCAAAACCTGGTGACCGACTACAAGAAACGTCACTGCTGTGCTTGCCAACAAGGGTTTCTCCGCCCAGCACTAAGTTGTGTTTAGCTTGGGTATCAAATACTTATTTCACTCAGTGAAATGCAAATCAATTTATAACTTTTATGTAACATGTTTGTTCTTGATTTTTGGTTGATATTCTGTGTCTCTCCATAAAAATGAAACTACCTCATAAACATTTTTTTTTGTAAGTCAGTAAACTTACAAATTCAGCAGGGGATCAAATAATTATTTCATCCACTGTAGACACCAATCATCCACAACATCAAAACCAGAGGTGAATTGATTAACCTTGATTATCTTGCTACAGTGGCGCCTGTCAAGGGGTGGGATGTAGTGGGCAGCGAGAGAACAATCAGTTCTTGAAATTGGAAGCAGGAAAATGGGCAAATGTATGGGTCTAAGTGACATTGCATAAGGGCCAAATTGTGATCGATAAACCACTGGGTCAGAGCATCTCCAAAAGGGACTTGTGGATGTTCCCAGTATGCAGTTGTTGGTACCTAGCAAAAGTGGTCTATGGAAGAACAACTAGTGAACTGGCGACAGGGTCATGGGTGCCCAAGGCTCTATGATGTGCATAGAGAGGGAGGGCTAGAACATCTGTTCCAATCCCACAGAGCTACTGAATCACAAATTCTTGAAAAAGGTGATGCAGGATATGACAGAAATGTGTTAGAACATACGGTGTGCCACAGAGGACTGATCTGGGCTGCTTAGCTGTAGACCAGTCAAAGTTTCCATGCTAATCCCACTGTAAGCACTTACATGTGAGCATCAGAACTGGACTATGGCGCAATGCAAGAAGGTTACTTTGTCTGAATCACATTTTCTTTTACATCAAGTGGATGGCCAGGCACATGTGAGATACTTACCTGGGGAAGAGATGGTACCTGAATGCATTATGGGAAGAAAGCAAGCCAGCGGAGGCGGTGTGATGCTCAATGCAGTGTTCTGCTGGAAAACCTTGGGTCCCGGCATTCGTGTGGATATTACTTTGACAGAAACCACCTATATAAACATTGTTTCAGAAGAAGTACACCCCTTCAAGGCACTGGTATTCTCTAATGGGAGGGGCCTCTTTCAGTTTGATAATGCTCCCAGCTACACTGCAAAAGTTGTTCAGGAATGGTTTGAGAAACATGCCAAAGGTTCATGGTGTTGACTTGGCCTCTAGATTCACAAGATCTCAGTCTGATCTGTAACAAAGTAGTACCATCCATGGAGTCCCCACAAGGCTTAAAGAAGACGAGATTTAAAAAATATTCTGCTAACGTCTTGGTGCCTGACACTACAGCACGACTTCAGAGGTCTCGAAGGGTCAGAGCTGTTCTGGTAGTACATAGTGGAGCTACACAATGTTAGGCTTAATGTTATGGCTGATCAGTGTATGGTAAGTGGAGCTTGAAAAAGAGGGCAGTGTGTGTAGGTACAACGTAGGTGTGCCTAAAGTGACTCATCAATGTATCATCAGTTGAGATCTTTTGTTGATGAACATCCTTCATTTGAGCTACTTAGCATGTCTGTGTATCAGTAACTAATCACTGACATTCTCATTGCAGAACAAGATGCCTTTGCCAGACGTGGTGTCTTTGAGAAGCAGACAGACGACGGCAGTACAGGTAACTGTCCAAGCTCTTTTAACCCTCTGCTGAAGTGCCATCTAATGAGGGTTACATTTCAAAACACACAATTCAGTAGTAACCGCGCCATTTCAGTTCCAGTTTGTTTAGCACTTATGTTACTACAAAGCTATTTAAAGTGGTACTTTGACCAAAAATAATTTATACAATTTCCTCCTCACCATAAATGTAGACAGTCAAGCAGGACATGTCTGAGGTTTGTCTTTGTACTGAAGCTACAAGACGCCGCATGCGCTTCGTTCTGAAACCCATTGTTTTCTATCAGCGGCATTGTGCGCTGCGCGCCGTGACGCATTTTTGCGCGACCAATAGAATCAAAGCATTGAAGCGGGAAGTTTTTATTTCAATACATTATTAATTCACTTCAGTTAGATTTTGTTCTGATATAAAATTTTATTTTCAACAAAAATTGAGAAATTGGCTCTCGGTAATTTGTCTGCATCTTAGTGAAGCTAGGTCCCGCTCTACTTAGCAGGCTGTAGAACTGCTCCATGCTGAGCCGAAAGTACACTTGGAACCGGTCGCTGTGACAGTGGAGCTCCTTTACCAGCCTGAATTCCCCAAGCTGCTCTCTGGATAAAAGGGTCTCATGCACCCACAGCCTATTCTTT
>JBBJLS010072140.1:0-10596 GCA_037577275.1 Bryconaethiops microstoma
CTTTAATTTCATTTTAAATTCAGCTTAATACATTACCCTTAACGAAAATGTATACAGGGGCGGACTGGCAATCTGTGAGTTCTGCAAAAATCCAGAAAGGCCGTCTCAGCCCGACGGCCACGTACAGGACGACCGTTCTGGATTTTTCCAGAAGAGAGAGACAGAGAAAGAGAGAGAGAGAGAGGGAGAGTGAGAGAGAGAGAGAGACAGATTTAAACGAACAGATTGCCAGTCCGCCCCTGTATACATTTTCATTAGGGGAATTTATTAAGCTGAATTTAAAATGAAATCTCGGGTCCCGAACCACAGCCGTCGGCCGGTAATTCTCGCTCCAGATGCTGAGCTGCATTGCCAGAATAGTGCAGGGTGTTTGAGCGGCATAGGGCTTTTAGAAGAACAGGACAACAGGGGGGCAGCAGCCAATAACTGGAAATTTAGCTGAATTTATATTTGGATTATTATTTATGTTGTTAGTAAATTATATATTTAAAAAAAAAACATTGCCACGAAAAAAGCACAAACGAATTGCGAGAATTTTCGCAGTTTCCGCGTTATTATGGAGATTTCCGCATATTGTGGTGAGTTCGGTTCACGTGTGACTGAATCCGCAACTCCTGATCCGCGTAAAACTGAGGGATTACTTGTAATTGTAGCATAAGAAAAGGCACTGAATGACCATGTTTGTCAGATTTGAAGGACGGATTTTTTCAAAGCGGCCAACAGATGGGATGGTATGTATTCTTTATATTTGATTTCACCAATTAAAAGCCAGCGACAGAAATGGTGTGTAGAAAGTCTCAATGGAAGCAAATTGTGTACTACAAAGCAACAGGATAAACAATGACGAGTGTTGGTTTGTGTTCACTTCAGGCTCGACAGATTTATGTAAAAAAATCAGGCTCTACTGATTTTTGTCTAGTGTTCGACCCTTATATTATGATTAAAAATGGTCAGTTATCGAGATTCACTGAGATGACTGAACTTGCTCATTTATTTCTTTTTCACGGACATTAATGATTAACTTTTGTATTAGTGATGATGTTACACAGTTGCTGTTTTAGGCTGTAACTGCTACATTAATTTCAAGAGTGTAGAACTTCTTCTTCTTTGTGGATGGCTAGTACCAAATGTTCGGCTGCTCCTTGCTCCACTTGGGCTTATAATTTTCATAGTCCCTTTTTTCCAGCAGTTATGAGGTGGTACATAGATGACCAACTAAATTTAGCTGTGTAATGTCACACAGATCACCATCAATCATCGGAAATTCTGAGATCCACTGATTGAAATTCAATTAGCTAATGTATTTCCTGACTAAAAGTCATTTGTCTTCTTTGTAATCCCAGTCACATTTTCCATTTTAATTTGCCTGGCAGGCCTGGATATGATTACAGTTGGTGGCCACTAGAGGCCGTCCTTTGCTGTGTTTTGTTTTGTTTGGGACTTTTATTGTGAATGCCCGAGCACACAGTCTTGTTTGTGTTAATTGTGTTTCACCTGACCGTGTGCTCAGCAGAAATGAGTTTTCAGTTTCTATTGGTTTCTTGAGTTTGGGGATTGCATATTTAAGTCTGTCGTGGACCAACCTGGGTTGGAGTTTTATGCTCCTTCTTTCTCCTTTAAGTGTTATAGAAAACCTGTATCCTGTTTCAGGTCCTCGAACCTGTTTTTGTTTTGAGTTTGAATAAAGAGCTTTTGGAAATGGAAGTCTGCCTACGCGCCTGCCATCACTGGGGAGAGAGGGGGAACCACGACATTGCCAAAGATAGTAGTGCATTAAAAATCTCCAGCTTTATTTCTGACTGATAACTGGAAGGTTTTGCGAGAGAGTAAGAGAGCAAGTTTTCCTGGCACTGTTCTGAAAAGTGCCTGCAATCATTCTAATTCCTCTAGCAGGTGACACAAGAATTACAGCCTCATTGAAATTTATACTGTTAGGAAATCAATGGAATGTGTAATAGGATTTATTTACAGTGAACACACCACAGAGCACTTGCAGTACGGTCTGTCTGTTGTACATTCAGATACCAGTTTATTAAAACAACCACAATGCACAATCTTTAGCCACATATGCAGGTGTTCTTTGTGGGCATATAAAAACATTCACACCAGTAAACACATACAGCCTCTAGGGGGCAGCTAGTGGACTAGTGATTAGGGAGTTGCCCCTGTGATCAGAAGGTTGTGCGTTTGCATCCCATGACTCCTAGTGGCACCTTTGAGGTTCCCTTGAGCAAGGAACCGTCCCCACGCACTGCTCCCCGGGCGCTGTGTGCTGTCGTGTGTTCACATATGACAGCATTATCACTTCACTTCACTTTTGTTATGATTTCTGCCTTTAGGTCTAATGATCACTTTGGAAAAATGAGACCTTTTGAATAAGAATTGTATTATTTATTAAATATTATATTTTACTTTACATATGTCACTAAATTACTGGTGTTACTGATGGGTTGTGATTGGTCCACCATCCAAAATATATCTGCTCAGTCATGGTGTCGCCCACAGGGAAGGTTTTGTTTTTCAAATGTGTTTGAAGGCAATTCTCCTAGAAATCCTTAGGAGAAATAGCTTTAGACACAAAAAGACACATCAGAAAGGAGAGGTGAGAGTTCAGTGGCAGATAAAAATGGGCATTATTATCTGGGCAAGTCTGAGGGGGCACATGTGAGATCACTGGGGTCTTTTGTTTAGGAGAAATATATGAGCAGTCTCTGTATTGAGTCTCCCTTGTCTTTCCAGTTAACCTTATTGCTGTCTAGGTGAAAGTACAGAAATAAGAAATGTCTTTCTCATTTTTCTTACTTACGGTTATGATGCTCCGTTTCCCCTTTCCCTGTTTCACCCTGTATCTTACCAGCATAAATGTGTTTTTACAAACTGACCAAAACATCAGACATCCTATTCATAAATTGCTTAATGCAATAACTTTTCACTTCCTATCACCTCCACTGAGTGGGAGATGTGACATAATGGAAGGAAATTTACCACAACCATCATAACTAAGTCATTTTACCCAGTTCAGTTAGAGGCATATCCTCAGATGTAAGAAATTTCCTTAGATGTAAGAAATTTCGAACAAATAAAGTGGATTTCCTTGAAAAAATTCATTCATTTCAACATCTATGAAAAACTGACATCACATTAGTGGTTTTTTTTTTTTCTCAAAACAGGAGCCCTTACTGGCCCTGTACCAAACTCTCATCCAGCGATACCAAACTTTGTAGTTTAAGCTAGCTAGCTCATGTTAGCTTCAAGCACAGAAGTATAACAAGAAGACTGAATTGTTCCAAAGTGTTGACAGATGTGACCACGTTGAAGCTGAAGATTGCAGGGTTTGCTGCAGTTTACACACACACACACACACACACACACACACACACACACACACACACACACTTTGTGAGGTATTGCAGTGTGGTTGTCCCCTCTTCAGAATCAGAATCAGAAACCTCATGACTGCGAAGACACACAGAGACAAAAACAATATAAAATCAAATTAAATCTAAATAAAAATCTGTTGAAAATACACTAGGCTTTATATACAAATGCTGGGCATATTATTATTATTATTATTATTATTATTATTATTATTATTATTATTATTATTATTACTGGGTGAAATGTGCAATTCTTTTTGTGCATTATGCCTGTCACTCCATTGTGTGCCTGTTTATGTATATACATACATATATCCAGAGTGTTCTACATATATTTATATATCCACTATGTACATACATACATACATATACTCTATGTGTACATACATACATATACTTATCTAAGTTTACATATACATATATATACATTTATATTTTTCAATACACTCATCCATATTTATATTTCCAGATTGTTTGTACAGTGTACTTTTTATACTATACTGTTGGTGTAGTTTTTATTCTATTGTTTTATTCTATTTTATTCTCTAAATGTGTACTATGCCGTGACAGTGCAAATTTCCTACTTGTGGGACTAATAAAGGATTATCTTATCTTAAATACTATAGATAAGTAACACAGTAACGTGAAATATAACGACACAGGTGGTAGTTAGGAGTACGTTATTGTACTTAGGAGAGATCAGTAATATATAAGAGCTGATATATATTGCTTATGCACAGGCCTTCACATGTGAGCCTATGAAGTGTCAGTCGCTGCTTCGGTGTTGGTATTCAAGCTCGGGACCAGTAGATTCACACTCTGCTGCTCAAATGTAAACCATGGAGCTGAAAAATGTGCATTACTTGACTTCGCCAGAGCAAGCTAAAGAATAACAGCAGGAAGTCACATGCTGTAAAATTCTTTGGATTTATCCTTTTGCGAAAGGAAAGTGCACCTACTTTCAAAGGACAGAAAGCTGAATACATTTTAAGCATTAACATCTAACATCTGTGACATCTAGTGACATTCACTGACAATAAAAAGTATTTTGTTTTAATATTACACTGAGATTACACAGTAGCCAGTTTCTGGTAACTGATATATAATAGTCTGGTAACTGATACATAATTGTATTCTAGCCCTGCATGGGTGATTCCAGAATTTGTGTGGCAAATAGGCCTATGAGGCACATGAGCCCAGCTCATTATGATTCGTTTGTAGAGACACCATAAGTGCAAAAATCTAGTGCTTCACTAGTAATTATATTGTAAATAAAGATTCAAACTTAGAATAGAATTTGACACACCACATCACTACCACCTTTTTTGGAAGTATGCCCAATTTCCAGAAGTTTTTCCATAGGGGGCACTGCAACTCACACATTTAAGTAGTTCAAAACAGTTTAAGCTGAAATTTGGTAAGTTTATACTTGGTTACATCTATTTACGTCTTCTTGAGTTTCAAATGGCCCCCCAACGGTCAATCAAAATTCAGCAGCCTGGACAGGCTTGTCCCAATATCTTGTGATTTAAAGATATAAACTTCACACAATTAGCCAGATTCTTTGGATGCTTCCTACGTTTTATGAAATTTCATCCATAGTGGGCACTGCAAATCACATGGTACAACATCTAAAGTACTCATTCTCTCTTCTGCCATGGTCATATTATGCACTGTGATGCGGTTACATCTAGTTTATCTTTAAAAGATCAATTTAACTCTAAATTAGTAACTAAATCAATAGATTAAGAAACATCTCTGTATATCAGAAACGCAGTGAGGATTTCCATCACCAACCATGATTTGATAATGTGCACACTGATCGTCTATGGCGTATATGGAGAAGACGCCCTGAACAGTCTCTTTAAACCAGAGGTGTCAGATCCTGACGCTCCCCAGGATCAGTCACGACACCGGCGGTTGGCTAAACAGACAACAGCATTCTTGTTTGTTCAATGGATGGTCTGCGTGTGTCCAAAATGGCCACTAATCCAGGCTCCAATAACAGACCGTGAACTGCATCCCGTAACGGACATCTAATTAAAGCCAGATTTGGCCGTGTCCTCGCCTCAGGCCGAGAACAGCTGTTGCCAAGGCAACCTGAAGCCACAAAAGAATAAAGTTTGCTAGCTGAACAAACTGGGGCCATTGATTTGACACCCCCTGTCTGCGAGTGTTGCTGATGGTGCTATGAATGGTAGGCACTGAGCTGGCTGGAGATCTGGATGGCGCTCCAGGGAGTGAAGAACCAGAATCTGGAGCATCTTCATAACAATGTGCAACAGACTGTCAGAGCCACTGGAAGGACTCTGCCTGGGACCAGCCTGTTAATTTAAGAGCAAATGTCCAAAACTCACTCAGTCTTCCAGAAAATCACGTTTTACTTGTTTTACCTATTGGAAAGCAATTGTTACAGGAAATCATTTTTTTTAATTGAAATTTTTTCAGTTACTTGTCATTTTCCAAGTAACTGTAAACAACTCCTGCATATTTTAGTTTGGGCAAATTTGTTTAAAAAATATAATGAAAAAAAATATGGTAAGCAAATCGATATTCAATGTCACAAAATAAAAACTGTAAACATACTTCTGTCTACCAGTAAGTAAGTAGCACTGGAGACTGTGCGAGTGGACTGAGGGAGTTCTGGAAATTCTCCTAATCCTGTACTGTGTATTATACAAGGACTGAGTAAGTTTTGGTCAGTTATACTAAATAAAATATGCTAATGTTACCTAAAAAGAGTGAGTTTTGGAAATTCGCTGTTCAATTTATAGCATATTCTAGGATTTTCTGTAGGACTGGCAGCATTGGTGTTTTTTGTGGTAGCTGTAGCCGTGTCTTTTCATGGGGGACGGTACTGCACTCCGCATCTTAGGTCTTTCCCTCATACAAATCTCTGGGTGGACAAAACAAATCATTTTAATAATGGTTCTGGCGCCAGTGGTTGTATCACATGTTAAGATCCAAACTGCCTCAGCACCAGAACTGTGTATCACTCATGTGCTTCCAAGGCCGAGCAGCGGCGACCAAGCCTTGGATCACTGTTCGTTGAGATTCATGTTGCAGTGAACAATGACTAAAAGATTTTGAAATTAAATCTCATTTACATGACTCTCCTTTACCCGAAACATCATCTGCAACTCATCTGGATCTCACTTCTTTAGTTTTGCTCCGGAGCTATGAGGCTAAAGTACAGGGGATTTGCCACCATGTTGGTATCATCATCATCATCATCATCATCATCATCATCATCATCATCATCATCATCATCATCACACACACACATATATACACACTTGCCTCAAACCATATTGTGCTATTTTAAATCGAATCACATTATCAACATGATTCTAAGCTACAATGAAATAGAATTAAATTGTGATAATAAATCATGATAATAAAAACAGAAATAGTTTATTGAAATGTTTAAAAAAAGTTCCAAACATATCTGCAATATCCTGTGTGTGTGTGTGTGTGTGTGTGTGTGTGTGTGTGTGTGTGTGTGTGTGTGTGTGTGTGAAAACGTAGCCTCACAGGTCTTTGTTATTCCGCTCACATGCGGGTCCGTGGTCTCTGTCTTATGCAAACGAGCCGCTGCTTCATCGGCCGTTGGGTTTGTGTATTCAGACTTGAATCTTCTGTCTGTTTATCTGTCACTTTCATTTCAGTGAACACAGCATGGTCAATACATTCTCTCTCTCTCTCTCCCCCTCTCTCTCCTTCTTTCTCTGGCCTTCTCTACCAATATGGCTAAAGATGGAGGCCATATCTACAGGCTGCTTTCGAAGTGTAGATAGGATGAGACGTTTCTTTCTGTGCCAAACTGAAAGTCCTCTCCACACACATCCAATCCACCTGCAGCTACAAGCAAATTGACAACCTGCTGACGGATGTCCCCTCAGCTCCTGGCCAGGAGGGGTGCAGGATCACTCAGTGTTATCCCAGCCTGCTAGTGGCTTCCTCAAGTTCACAGATTCCTCAAGTTCAGACGAGTTCACAGATTTTTTAACTGTTCTGAAGAAGCTGATTTTGAAGCATCAAAGAAAAACGCCATTCTTTAATAAAGATATCAGATCTGTCGTGTGCTTTTGTATTCATCTGCATCTGTTCCTATAGGTTGGAATTTATTTCTCAAACAAAGTCTGTTGAAAGTGTAAGTGCTTTTGATTTTGATGAACAACTACTATAGGTACAGTCTTCAAATGTTTTTTTACCATATTTACCATATACCATATAAGTCATGGGTTCGATTCCTGGCTCAGGCAGCTGAGGGTCCCTTCTGTGTTTCTTCTGGGTGCTCTGGTTTATTTCTACAGTCCAAAAACATGTGAAGTGAACCGGAGATGCTAAATTGCCCCTAGGTGTGACTGTGTATGTGAATGTATTTGTCTGTGTACCAGTTCTGCGATAGACCCCCTTTGGCACTATGACCACTGGGACAGGTTCCAGCACCCCAGTGATTAAGGATAAGCGGCACAAAAAGTTAAATTTTACAAAATCTGAAAAAATATACAAACAAAATATTGTAAAGGTTTCTGAAATGACCCAGAAACTGTACATGACTGTACATATCAAAATAAAAACGATAAAAATATAATATTTAACAAATAATACAATTCTTAATCGAAAGGTCTCATTTTTCAAAAGTGATCATTGAAACCTAACAAAAGTGAAGTGAAGTGAAAGTGAAGTGAAAGTGAAAGTGATCATTCTGTCATACTTGAACACACCACAGCACACAGTGTGAACAGCATGAAATTCTTCCTCTGCTTTTAACCCATTTAACCCATTCACCAAGTGAAGTGTGGGAACGGTAACTTACTCAAGGGAACCTCAGAGGTGCTTGTAGATAGAAAATTACAATATACAATTTTTCATTAGATTCTTGATCCCAAAATTTAACATCTAATATTTTTGCTGTCTAAATTATAATATCATACAAATCAGCATCATATTTGTTATTTCACTTTATAATTTCTTTTCTTGGATTTGTCTTTATTTAAGAGAGTCATACTTATTTTTAAAAACTGCATGTATATGCTACAGCAGTACCATTGGTAAGTAAGTTGTGGTTGGGTTAAATTCTTGACACACCAAGGTTTGTGTTTACATTTATGTTTATGTTTACAGCATTCTGCTGACGCTCTTATCCAGAGTGCTTAAGCAGT
This sequence comes from Bryconaethiops microstoma, assembly GCA_037577275.1. Lineage (NCBI taxonomy): Eukaryota > Metazoa > Chordata > Actinopteri > Characiformes > Alestidae > Bryconaethiops > Bryconaethiops microstoma. The sequence goes on from JBBJLS010072140.1 coordinate 8,546, forward strand.
CCACATCTGTTCTTCATACTTGTAGAGCTAGATTCAAATCAACATCTGCTTTTAACCAAGTTACAAACCCTGTCAAAAATTTAAAAAGTCAGAGGCAAGGAAAAACAGTTAAGATAGTAAGTGCCCGAAGGCATATATTTTAAAAATATATAGGAAAAGATGTAGAGGAGGACTGGTTAGTCACCAAGATGCTCCTTGATGAGGTGAGTCTTCAGACAAGGCTTGAAGAGAGCGAGGGACTCCACAGATCTGATTGCAAGAGGGAGTTCATTCCAACACTGGGGGCCGAGACTGAGAAGAGTCTTGATGCAGGTCTTCCTCTTCTTTTAAGCGGCGGAGGTTCAAGGCGAGCAGCGCTTGAAGCTGTGAGAGGACGAGAAGTGACGCTGCTTGATCAGTGCTGATAAGTAAGAAGGTGCAAGTCCATTCTTGGCCTTGAAGGTGAGTGTTAAGATTTTGAACTGAATGCAAGCGGCCACAGGGAACCAGTGAAGGTTCCGTAGTAGAGGTGTGGTGCGTGAGAATTTAGGAAGATTGAAGACTGACCTCGCAGCCTCATTCTGAATCAGCTGAAGTGTCTCGTTACAGCCAGTAGAGAGTTGCAGTAGTCCAGTTTAGAGATGACCAGGTGACTGGACGAGTAACTGTGTGGCTTCAGTGGTGAGATAGAGTTGGATTCTTCTGATGATGTAAAGATGGTATCTGCATGTTCTGGAGATCTGGTCAACGTGCGACGAGAATGACATCTAGCATCATCTAGCATGACACCAAGATTTCTTACCTTCTTTGAGGGGACAGCAACCGAGTTTTCAAAAGTAACGGTGAGGTCGTGGCTAGGTAATGGACTTCCTTTGATAAAAAGCAGCTCAGTCTTACTGCGGTTCAGCTTGAGGTGGTGGGCCACCATCCAAGAGAAGATGTCGGCCAGACAGTCTGAGGTCTGATCATTACTGGAGGGGAAAGAGAGAATAAGTTGAGTGTCATCTGCATAAAAGTGGTACGAAAAGTGTGAGGCTATTACATCCCCAAGAGAACCAGTATATAGAGAAAAGGGAAGCAGTCCAAGGACCGAGCCCTGTGGTACACCGGCGGACAATCTTCGTGGGACAGACTGGGAGCCTTGGCACGCTGCCTGGTACTTCCGCTATCTGGTAAGGTGGTGTCAGGTGTCTATAGTTAGGATTGTAAGCATTATACTTTCAATTCGTTAATATTTACAAACATTAAGAAATTAATGCGGAATCAACAATCAATTCATGTACATTGCTGCTGGCTTAGTGCTCATGAACCTAAGATGCAGGCAGTAGTTAGTAGTTAATTCTGATAAAGATTTATAACATAACAAAATGAAGGCTAAACAGTTTTGATCTTGATTTACACTATTCATTACACCATAGACTCCAGGATAGACGCTGGGTACCCGTGACCATTGTAAGGAATAAGCGGTTACCTAAAATTAATGAATTAATAACAGAATCTCTCCCTCTCTCTCTCTCCCTCTCGCTCTCTCTGAAGCATCTTTGTTCCACACAAAACAGTATCTGATAAAAGGCAGGAAAAAAAAATGATGCTGAAACACAAAACACCTGAATGCTTCAGACCCTCCGCAGTCAATAATCTCATTAAATGGCTTCTGTTTTCTCCCAGAATGAGGCTAGGATGAGACAGACATGAGAAAGATGGAATAAGAAATGAAATGTACTTCAAAATGTAACATCAATATCACTCTGAAAGATAACTACAGAGGTTATGGGCTGCTTTGAACTTTACTTGAGGACCCGAAGTCTCTTTTAGAGTCCATGTAGAACAGAATAATGTGCAAATCTCCAAACTGACAGCAGTTAAGTTAAAGACATAAATTAGTGGCCATTTGTCAAGATATATGAAAAGCAGATTACATACAGCGCACATGACTGTCGTGCTGCATTCATTCACTAAGGGCACACATACAGAAACCCTTCAGGCCATGTTTTCAGTCAGACATCCTCTGTCTCTCTCTATCTCTCTCTCTCTCTCTCTGTCTCTCTCTCTCTCTCTCTCTCTCTCTCTCT
>JBBJLS010072141.1:0-30116 GCA_037577275.1 Bryconaethiops microstoma
TATATCCTGTTGTCCTGTTTCAGAGTTTCAGTTTTCTATGTACTTGCCCTCCGTCATCGTCTGTAGCTGCGTAACTGCTGCTATTCTCCGCCTGAAGCTGTTGGATGGAGGCCTGTCCCGTGATGTACTCCTGCAGCTCATGGCCAACGTCCTGGTTGTGGACCTGGTGAGACACCCGTAACAACGCAGCCATCCCAGACAATCATTTCACTCATCAGAATAGAGCCTACATCACCCCCTATAGTTCCTGTAGTGTATTACAGCCTGTCAGAATGACAGTGTGGATCATATGAGCATTATAGAATATTATATGGCATCCTTTGATTCTTGTAATGTATTACAATCTGTCACATTGACTGTGTGGATCATATGAGCATTGCAGAGCACTTTTATTTTTTAGGTAAACCCAGTTAATAAATTGCTCTTTATTTAGGTGTCTCTGTGTAACTGTTACGCTGCATTGGATGCCACTCTGGAACTCAGTTTGCCGCTCCCTCACCAACGCAGAGGCCTGCAGGACACTGAGATCATCACCATGCCTGTTAATGTCCAAGAGGTCCAGCTGTCTCCTCTGAACCAGAAGCCTACACTCAGGTGCCCCAAAAACATGAGGAGAGATCATGTGCACCATAAGGGCTCCTTTTAGAGCGTAGATGCATTAAAGTCAGGAATTTCCCATTCAGTCCTTAATTGCCCGTTTTAAGGCTGAATTTGCCTACAAATCTGTTCCGCCATAGCTGCTGCTGCCAGGTTAAATGAGCATCACAGCATGCCAGTGATAATGCTATTCAGCTTAAAGAGAAACTATTACATTAGAATAGGGTTAAGGTGGTTGACCTGTTTAGTTTAGACCAACATTCATGTTGTAAACTGGAAACACAATTATATTGTGTATAAACTATTATAGCAGTTTGGTGTGAATGGTTTAGATTTTTTTATAAGAATTAGTGGGTTTTTTTCGTTTAAAGGGATTTTTTTCAGCATTGCAACGGTATCTGCAGAGGATCACACTTATGGGCACAGTGTTGACAGATCAGTTGATAAAGTAAGTTAAATTTTTCTTGTTGCCTGTTCATGGTACACTAAATTCTGTTCATGGTACACAAAAGAGTTCTTTAAACTGAAGCAACTCCAATTTATTTGTTTTATCCCATGTTATCCCTGTATGTTAAAGCTGGTTGATGTTCTGCACTGAAGAAGCTGTTTGAATGGTCACTTTAACCTTTGCACTTTGCCGGCCTCATCAATTCTTTCAAGAATGCTGCTTTCAGAACAAATTTTGAGAAAAGTGTTCAGGAAAGTTCTTAATCTCTGCTTAACTGTGCAACACATGTTCCTTGAAAAAACAAATAAATATCCTGTTTTTGTTGTTGTTCATCTGGTCAATACGCCTCTGATGTAACCGACGACCCCGCTGTCGCTCCCTGACGGACTCTGCCAAATCATCTCCCAGCTGTTTTTGGTTTTTAGACACATCGAAATTGAAGCCCTGCTCAGGCTCACGCCACAGCAAAGGCCGACATGTCCCGAGAGCCTCAGAAACAGCATTTTGTTCTGGCAGTTTTAAAGGTCCTGTATTATGGAAAACAAATTTCCAAAAGCTAGGGCTGTATTTTATGGACAGAATATAAGGATTATGGTAGCAACTGCTTTCAAGATATTGAAGCGCCCATATCGTCACTTTTCTGGAATTAAAATGGCTTAAAGTCTGGAAGTATTTTCTAATGGTGCATTCAGCCCCCCATCCATACAGCCCATATGTGGAAAATTACTTACAAAAACAGCTCATTTTCAAATCATAGTTTCTTTTATGTCACAAAACCCTAGAGCAGCTTAGCCCCACACATTCATGCTGTAGTTCTAAGGAGTGTTTCAGCCACCCATTTTTAATGAGTTGCAATACAGGGCAGCCAATCAGAAAAAAAGCTCATTGACATATATCAGCCTTAAAGGTACAGTAACAAAAATCGCCTGTTTAATTCTATGGTTGGAAAGACAGATAATATAAGAATGAATTATGAAATCGTTTTGGTGCACAAACCCATCAAATGTAAGAAACGGGAGAAAAATGAAGAATACTTGGCCAGTTTAAGTCTTTCACGGTTAAAGGTGAAACTAATTAGACTTTTGTTGGCACAGTAACAGCCGGTTTAAAGTATAAAAAGAGGTTGAAAAATGAATTTAGGAATGAAGTATGATTTATTTTTTTTAGAAAAAAAAAATAGAAGTGGAGCTTCTTTATTATAAGGAAAGAAAAATGTAGGATATAGGCCAAACAAATTCAGTCAGGCTTTATTTTAAAGGTCCGTTATAGAATATCTGCAGATGGTGAAACTGCTGCGTCTGGGTCAGATGCTAAATTTAAATTAAGTTTAGAATGAGATTTAAAGCAGTCTATGACATCCGCATGGTATAGATATATAGATGAATGTTGAACACAAAGTGTACAGTCCATCAGCAAAATTGAGGGTCACCAGAGGTCAGAGAGCATGGCCTAAAGCAGGCTTTGATCTGTCTGGGGAAAAAAAACACTTATTACTCTAATCATAAACAAAAGTAGGCTGTTGATAAGGTAAAACAAACATTAACACACTCCAGTGTTGTTTCAGAGCTTTTATTGATCCACCAAGCTAATTTCAGCAATAGCTGAAGACAGCCACAGGGAGGAGCCACACATCAGTCAGGCACTTTGGCAAAGGCGAACATGTTTTTTTAAGGCTATAAATGATTGGAAAGAGGACAAAATAAAAATCAACACGATCACATTTCTGCAGAACAAAACCTGAATTTGCCTTCCAAGTCAAGCATAAGGAGTAATTAAGGTTTGTCACAGCATTCCCCATAGGATTCATGTGGAAATTCGGCAGTCCAGATTTACAATAGAAAAAAAAAAAATTCCCTGCCTTTTCTCTTTTACCAGGAAATACTTGACCTGTGTTCCACTCTGGTAAAATAATCCAAATTCAGACCAGAATTCTGACCCAGACTGTTTATGGCATTCCTTATCATCAGGTAACCAAGACCAACAGCCATAAAGCAATAAACATCTTGGAGTTTCAGGCCTTGTAAAGGTTGAACATTAACGAGGTTACTAAACTTTCCATTTTCGAAAGAAGCGCCATCTTATCAGATCTGAACTCTGAGCTGCAAACCTTTGAGTTGCCTCTGTTTGTAACACCACCTTCCCTGGAAACAGACTTAGTATCCTGTCTGGTTTCTGTTACAGCGGACCTGAAACTGACGGCTGTCTTTGGTTTGTGCCTTTCAGAGAAACAAAACAAAACAGTCTCAGAAAACAAGATGCACATTTCACATTTACAGCGACGGCTCAAAGATCTACCACGAAATGTTGTCTGCATGATGCAGGACACGTCTCCCTGACCTTTAGCATCTACTCAACCTGCTGACCCTTTTTGGCATCTTCGTAGGAGGCCACCGTTCAAGTAGACTACCTGAAATATAAATTAAAGTCCTTCTTTACTATGCTACGGTCTCCATGACACTTGTCCCCCATGCAAAACACACTGAAACTGCTAACAGTTTTAATCATGATCTCAGCTGGCACAGGCTTTGCTGAGTGCCAGCTTGTAGACATTTGTCACATTCTGGCAGTCCGTGATGGAAAAGGTGCTGTCCCCCACCCTGTCCCGACAGCAGGTCGTGTCCATGTCAAAATAATCCCGCCGCAGACCTGGTGACCTGTTTTCCCTCAGGTCCAGCAGGTTGTCGACTGAGACGCTGCCCCGCATGGTGCTGCTGCCGCTGGCCCCTGCCGGTGCGACGGGATCAGGGCGATCTGGGAGGTCAAGGCGGTCAAAGGACTCAGAGGAAAGAATGCTGTCCTCACTGACCGCACCGCTGGGCCTTGGCCTGCTGCGTCCTGATGGCAGAGAAGCCGCAAGCTGGTCCAGGGACCCGAACTCCTGGAGGCCGCCAGAGGAGAACTTGCCATGACGTTTGAGGATGCCCTTCTGCCGGGGAGGTGTTGATGGACAGAGCGGACGCTGGGGAGTCTGCGCAGAGTCGCTGCTGTCTGGGGAAGAAGAGTAATACCCCGACTCCCTCTCTGCTGGCTTCTTTAGGATGCCTTTGCGGGGAGGTGGAGCTGCAGGTGGGGCTGTGGGAGGAGCCACTATGGCATTTGTGTTTTTTTCTTCCAGCGGTGGAGCTTCGCAGGCTGTCTTCTTCAGGCTGCCTCGTTTTTTCAAGATGCCTTTGGATGGCCGGGGGCCGCTGTTGTCCTGCATGCTCTGGGAGACGTTATTTTCTTTGCGGGACCGACGGATCGAGCGCTGCCTCGTCACCGTTGCGTCTCCACCAGCTCCCCCTCCGGGCCGCAGCAGACAGCGCATCTTAGAGTTGCTCTGCAGGAGGGGTCGAGTTGTCCTCCTCAGCCAGTCGCTGATGCGGGTTGAGCCGCCTGTCTGGGGTGCTGCAGCTGATCCCGCACTCCCCAGTGCGCCAGATAGTGCTACTGACTCACCATCAGCCAGCAGGGGGCGCTGGTATCCCCAGTTAAGCCACCAGTGGTTAGCAATTTCATCCAGTGTCGCTCTGCGTTCGGGATTCACCATCAGCATCCAGCGGATCAAACCACACGCATCTGAGGGGGAGATGCAGAGCGTGAAGCCCAGTAATTTTAATAAGCTCTTAATTTAAGCCTTACTCACTTAGAACATAAAATATATTTTTATTGTTATTGTCAATAAAATGATTGACGTTTTTATACCCAGTTTGAAGCTCCTTGTAAACGCAGGTGAGAGTGAATCAATCCCTTTTGCGGAGGGGATGCACCGCTGTGTTCTTTGTAGGCTAAGATAGATATCTGATTTTTTCACATTTCTGCTAATGCTGATACATAAACATTTCTAAAATTCACAAATGGATACTAAAACCTACCTAGATTGGAATTAAAGTTTTAAATTAAAAAATGACGCAAAAGGAGTAAGAAAAAGCTAAACATCCTACTCTTTCATTAAAGATCAGTCAAATCTAAACACCTGTCTGATCACATTGTACATCCTTAATGTAAAATCACAGCTACAGTACTGTGCAAAAGTCTGCGCCAGTCTCACTTCTTTATATTTTGCTTTGAATCACTTGGTTGGTGCAAAAATCCTATTTTCTGCCTGTCAAACCTTTCTCTTTGGCATATTGAGTAGATTAAATGAAAAAAATCAGAGCAGATGTTTTACTGAGATAGGTTGCAAAGTGCCAGGCTCCAATGTAAGGGCTGAGAAAAGCTGAGCTATTTCATGATCTTGTTGAGGGGCTTCAGGCTGACCTGATGGTTTGGTGGGTCGGCGGTAGTTTCCGGTGCTGATCTGACGGACCAGGCTCCTGTAGTCATGTCCGTCAAAAGGCATGGCTCCATGCACCAGGGTGTAGAGGAGCACGCCCAGAGACCAGCTGTCCACCTCAGGGCCTCGATACGGCCTCCCGTTCACGATTTCAGGAGAGGCATAGAGCGGGCTTCCGCAGAACGTCTGCAGGTACTCATCACGCACGTAGAGATTAGACAGGCCAAAATCAGCGATCTGCAAACACAGAGGGCTTTTATCATTATTATTATTATTATTGCTATTATACAAAGTAATAATGTTAGATGACCGTGGTGCACCCTTTAAAACATTCTCAAACAGGTTGTGGTTTGAAAAACCACCTCATTTTCAGTAATATACCACAGTCTTCTGAACCAGTCTACTTTAATGGCCTCCATTCCATCCTCAGCATCTTAATACTGACCCAATTTAAGGTGGAATGGACAATTCAACTAATTCAACTTTTTTGAAATACAGCAGGTTTTGCCGTATTATTTTTTTTTGTTACAGTAGTCGATATCTGTAGTAAATCCTTCAGTTAGTAACATTCTTGGCTTCTACACGGGAAAAAAAAAAACACTTTCATTGTTGATCTGGCAAGGTTTTTGAAAATGAGATTCATTTTTGGTTCTCTTAAGAACCTTATAGTGGATGGTTCCTCAAAGAATTATTATTTTGAATGGGCCGAGTTGTAATTATGCGAAGGCTTGATGCCATACCTCGTTTCAGAAAAATGTTCTTTGAAGAACCATCCACTGAAAGGTTCCTAAAGGAACCAAAAAAGGCTCTTCTAGGGAAATTCCCTGCTTTTCAGTATTGACTGACTGCATGTTTCATAACAAGGAGCAGAATTAGTGCCGTTTAACTGCATCTTAGTTTATGAAACATTCTTACATAGTGGGTTTAAATGTGGCATAACCGGTTCCGTTCTCATCAAATGTCAGAAATGAATAAATATCATTTAAAAAGTATTGTGATTAAGTATTTTTGCTGCATCACCCAGCCCTCCTGAGAGTTGTAGAGGTGTTTGGACTTTAAACAGAGACCAGGTGTCCTGAAAAACAGGCCGTGATCTGTGAAGATGTTCTCCAGGTTCTTGCCAGGTGATGGTTTTATGGTGCCTTGCATAATAAAGCTGAGGAATGCAGAAGCACCAGATTAAATGTGTTTCTGGGAAGCTGCTGGTGCCCAAGGCTGATCTTTGCGAGTCTGAGGACCTGGATGGCCTTGGAATACAAGTGGAGGTCCCAATCCTTCCAGAATGGAATTCAGATTTGGAATTCTCAGCTCTTCCTGTTTTGTTTATTTATGCACAGTTGTGTGTTTTCAGCAGACCTGGAAAAAATCCCCATTCAGCCTAATGAGTGTGTGTGAAAAAGATCGAGTCTTTTTTTTGTTGTAAAAGTAAAAACACCTTTACAAAAAAAAACTACAAGTGCAGAGTAACTTCTAGAACCATGGCACAACTTCCTTTCCAACTTAAGTGTTATAGCGTTTAATACCTACACCATTTAAGATGGAATGGAAAATTCAACCAAGAAGCAGCAGAATAACAATCAGCTTCTTGGTTAAATTTTTCTGTTATTACGATGTTGACGGTATGGAGGCTGAGGCAGTAGAGGCAGTTGACTAAAGGGTGTGGTGGGTTCACAGCTGCAGGACATGTCTGTGTGTTTAGTATATGTGTGTGTGTGTGTGTGTGTGTGTGTGTGTGTGTGTGTACACACTCAGAGGGTGTAAGGTTTATTGGAAAATGCTGAACACACACTGACCACTCAACAGCTGCTCAGGAGAGTTTGCACTGTTGTAACTCTGCAGGTGTGTTATTGCATCAGGGCTTTGTGTGTGAGAGAGATGACTCTAAAGAGTGTTGTGGGTTCATGTAGAGAGAGAGAGAGAGAGAGCGAGAAAGAAATATTAGGGACTTACCTTTACATCTCCATTTTCGTCCAACAGGATGTTCTCCAGCTTCAGGTCTCGGTGCACAATCCCATTCTGTAGGATAGAAACAGGGGAACATCATTTTAAAAATGGCAATTTACACAGTTTTAGCTCTGAAGCTACAAGGCTAACCCAGCTAACAAATCCTCAAGAAGCAAACAGCAAGCCAAAATGATCACGCGCTCTTAAATAATCAGTAGATCTGATTACAGCAGGTCTGATGTTCTGCAGTATGACAAAATCTGAATTTTTTATATTTAACTGATTTAAGCCTTATTGGTGGGCAGTTTCGAATCTGGAGCAGATTGGTCAGTTTGACCAGGCAGATCAGATTATTTTCTGATCCAATTTGAGTCACGGTTTGAAATCTGACTCTGTTCTGATCTCCCAGTTTGACCAGGTGGATCAGATATCATGCACTAGTTCTAGACGTCAGCACATTGGCAGTAAAGCTGGAGCTGTGTCACATTTTAGAGCTGAAATCTTAGGAATCAGAGTCAAGGATCAGGATCACCGTTACTATGGTGACCAATGTGGATATGCAAGCGGATGTAACTCCAGTCTGACTGTAAAGATCAGATTTGGTCACCAGTAACTTTATAATCTGAATACTCAGGTCTAAGCATCCAATTTCAGATTTTTCCTGCAGTGTCGATGAGGCCTCATAGGCTCACTTACATGGTTTGTGACAATGCATGGGACTCAGATTAAACACAGATACTTGTTAGCTAAGTTAGCATTGTAGCTGTGAAGCAAAATTTAGATGCCCACAAGGAAGAGCAAAGCGAGAAAGAGGACAATGTACGTTTGTGTCCCCACAGTTACCACCTGGGGGAAAAAAAGAAACATAGAAAGTAAGAAAAAAGAAAGAAAAACAAGTGCTGTTTTCTGTGTCCAAGCTGTTTTATCTTTTTTTTCCCCCAGATCTCTAAAAAAGGAGCTGAAGAAGTGCGGGTTCATTGTGCCTCTGCCCCGCTGAGGAATGCAAACAATGCGGCTGCATTTTGTTCCTCAGCAGGAGGGAATACCTTCCTCCTCTCTGTTCTCAGAAACAGACTCACTTCAGCCCATTAAGGAGGAAAAAAAAAAAAAAGGAGGAAGAAAAAAAATAAATAATCAGGCCAGGCATTTCCCTTGCTCGCCTCTCTGGGAGCATTTAAAAAATAGAGACCTGCTTTCAGGAGCCCAGCACCTCCTCCTGTCTAACACACCTTCACTGAGCAAAACCTCCAAACGCTTCCAAACGCCTCCCATCCCCAAACACCTTCCACCTCCAAACACTTCCCTTTACAGATGAAGAAACAAGATACTGCATATCAGGGAAAGTTAATTTAGGAAGATTTTAACCTTAAAATGTACTGGCCTTTACTGGCTGCAGCTTACCAAATGTATAAATTAACTTAATGCAACATTAATAATAGTAATCAATGAATAAAATGACTACCTTTAATATTAAACTTAATTTAACACCTTAAACCTAAGTGCCAAAAGACAAGTTGTTACACAATCATTAGATCCCAAAATGATCCTCTCCGGAGAACTTTCAGGTTCATCAGATTTTGAAGTCAGAACAGTTTTTGTTTCTCATCCTGAACTTACAAGTTAGAAGAAACGTTGTACTTCTCAAAAATACAGAGAACACACACAGGACTCTTCCAACAGGTCAGAAAAGTACTTTCATAATGCTAGTGGTTGCCATGGATACCCCCTTCCCTCCCTGATGCTAGAACAATGAAATGTTGTGGTGCTATTATGGGATGGATTTTTCATATCTCATTTCATTATGCAAAACTAGAGGTAGAGAGGCAGAGACAGAGAGAGGGAGGAAGACAGCGAGAATATGACAGCAAGAAAGTAGAGAAGAGGAAAAAAAAGAAGAGAGTGAAAGAGCAAGATAGGGAGAAAAAGAACAGCGAGAAATTTTTAAAAAATGAAAAAATATAAAGAGAGAAAATGAAAAACAAAAAGAGAACAGGGAGAGCAAAGAGGTAGTTCTGCACAACAACAAAAACAACTAAATTCTTTAAGAGTGTGTGCATGCATGTGTGAGACACACACACCCGTCTCTGTCGCTTCAGTGCTCCTGTTCAGGCCGGTGTGGAGCCTGTTATGTAAACGGAGGGATTCTGGGCTGTGTCACAATTTGCCATGGCTACAGGCAAGTGTGTGTGTGTGTGTGTGTGTGTGTGTGTGTGTTTGAGAGAGAGAGAGAGTGTGTGTGTGTGAGTGTGTGTGTGTGTGTGTGAGAAAGCGAGAAAGATTACTTTTGGCCAGATAATTCAAGACAAATCTTAATTTCACTTAGTGTGGTAACATTTCATTCTCAGTCCTCCAGATAACCTGAGACTAACTTCAGCCCAAGGTAAATCTCAAAGTTAACCAGTTATCATTTTGGCCTTAAATTATCAGGCTAAGCTGAGAACACTTTATGATCTGCAGGTTTTGGGAGGTGTTTTCAGGAGACGGTTGGTGTTTATGATTTTACTATCAGGTTAACCATTGGCTGTTGGCCTGTTTCACTGATCTGAAGGTCAGTTTCTCTTGTTTATGGTCGTTTCGGTTTTCCGGACCTGAAATGACCCGAGTCGTATTTGTGCAGAAACACAAGTCCACTTTAATAAAATTATAAAAGGTATTAATGACTGACACTTAAATGATTGGACGTCATTTCTAAGACCTATAAACAACGCTTTGATGTGAATTTTGGAAAATTTACCCTATGGCAGTAGTGCACAGCTGAAACAATCTGTCTGAAGAAATGTCTCGCTTCTTTCTCAGAAATCTGCTTCTCACTGATGTAGTCAAACAGGTCTCCTCTGCTTGCATACTCCATCACAATCACGATTTTATCCTTATTCTCAAACACTGTGAGGAGAAAAACACAGCGTCAATTGTTTCATTTACAGCAATGACAAAAAAATAAAAATAAAAAATTACATACAGTGGGAATTGAACATGTCACTAATTTTCTAAGTAAATATATTTCTAAAGGTGCTATTGGCATGAAATTCTCACCAGATGTTGGTAACAACCCATCCAATCCACACAAGCAAAGAAATCAAACCAAAGGTGTCTATAAATTAAGTGATTTTGGCCCATTCTTCTACACAAGCAGTCTTCAGATCCTGAAGGTTCCGTAGGCCCCCTCTATGAACTTTAGTTCTTTCCACAGATTTTCTACAGGATTCAGGTCAGATAATTGCCTGGGCCATTCTAGCAGCTTTATTTTCTTTCTCTGAAACCAGTTGAGTGTTTCCTTGGCTGTGTTTGGGATCATTGTCTTGCTGAAACATCCACCCTCATTTCATCTTCATCATACTGGTAGGTGGCAGCATATTATCAAGAATGTCTCAATACATTTTTGCATTCATCCTTCCTTCAATTATATGAAGCGTGCCAGTGCAGTAAGCTGAAAAACAGCCCCACACTATGATGTTCCCACCTCCTAGCTTCACTGTTGGTTTGGTGTTTTTGGGGTGATATGCAGTGACTTTTGACCTCCAAACATGGTGTGTATAATGGCATCTAAAGAGTTCAATTTTGGTCTCATCTGAACAGACTATATTCTCCCAAAATTTCTAAATGATGTTCACCAAACTTTAAACGTGCTTCTACATGCTTTTTCTTCAGCAATGGAGTCTACAGGCCATGGCGGCGGAGTGCGTTACTTATTGTTTTCTTTGAAACAATTCTACCTGCTAATTCCAGGTCTTTCTGAAGATCTCCACAAGTGGTCCTTGGCTCTTGGACAACTCTTCTGATAACTCTTTTCAATCCTCTGTCTGAAATCTAGCGGGGAGCACCTGGTCGTGGCCGGTTTATGGTAAAATTATGTTCTTTCCACTATGGCCCCAACAGTGCTCACTGAACAGTCTATGGCTAACAAGTAATGGCAGCTAATTGGTACCAAATGTACATTTAGCATACTTCAAAATGTACATGGTATTATAAAAGTAATTGGCCTCAAATGTACGTTAGTGTGGCTAGCAACAGCATTACCAGGCCCAGGCCAGACCTTTGTTCATTTTTTCCAGACAATGGCATTGGATGGCAGGTGGGGTAAAGGGGGGAGGGGTGTGTGTAAATTTGATTTCTTGCCAAATTTTAGCAGCAGGCAGGAGTTTAAGGGGGGGGGGGGGGAGTCAGGACACCCCAGCTTACATAACTCAACTGGGTCAATGCCGGACAAAAAACTTTGCGTGACTGTGTGTGTGTGTTGCTGTGTACCCCATCATCATTAAACACCATTAAATAATCCATCTGTTACACACAGTCATGTTGCTCACAGATTTATATAATGAATGTTTCTTGTAAGACAATAATAAATGACAGAAATTCATTTTTTACTCCTATACTCCCCTTTCTTTTAATACGGATCATATTTGATGGCAAAAAATACACATTATGCCTGTACAGTACTGAGTAAAAGCTCCTACATTCCTTCATATTTTGCTTCCAAAGATGCAGACTTTCCTGTATTTTTTAATGTATTCTTGAGGAACAGTTCTCCAGGCTTCCTGAAGGATTTTCAAAAACTCATTTTCAGTCCAGTCCCTGAACCAGTTTCAGAGGAGTGTTTTTGTTTGTTAATGGCACACAGTGACCTACGTATGAATCATTCAAGCAAAACAAAGCACATCTAATTTCATTTATTTAATCTACTCAATATGCCTAAAATCTGAGAGTTTGACAGGCTGAAAATAGTATTTTTTCCACCAACAAGGTGAGTCAAAGCGAAATATAAAGGAACTTATTTATTGGTATTAAATCACTTGTATTTTGCCAGTTCTGGTGGTTTCTCCGACCATACCTTCGTATATAGTGACGATGTACGGGTGGCTGAGGGACGACATGATCTCGATTTCCCTCCGGATGTGCGCAAGGTCCTGCTCATCCTTAATTTTCTCCTTCCTGATGGACTTGATGGCCACCTGCAGCAGAAAAAGGAGGGCGGGGGAAATCACTAAAATGCACATTTTCTGACCCCAGCAATTAGCATGGTGTTAACTGCAAGCCTGAATAATCAGACTTCCCTCAGACAGTGTAAGCAAAGTTAGTTTCCTTTTTACTTTTTATTCTAATTGTCTGTTGCATCTTAAAGGGTTTTTTAAAGATGGATTTATGGAGGTGTTAAGCAATCTCTAAAAGAGTTGTTTATGTGGTTTCTGGCGCTGTACGACTGATCGCTACCTACAACACGGGCTAAAATACGTTAGCTTAGCCTAACACGGAAGCAGCTGTATGGAGGGCTGCAGTTAGCCAGATACTAATTGGTGGGTTATAGTCTTCTACTGTTTGTTAGCTATACTAACCTAACACACAATGGAAGCCTATACCCCACAAATTAGCGTAGTGTTAACTGCAGGCCTAGTTCATCATACACACTCCTCACATAATGAAGGAGAAAGGTAGAAAGAAAGAAAGAAAAAGAGATAGAAGAAATGAAAGAAAAAGCAAGAAAAGTTCTGAGATCCATAAGGTGGTAAAAGAGAAAAACTTCTGTCTTAAGTTTAAGATTTTTTTTCTTTTGCTCCATATTTCTCCTAAAGGGGGGTTTACGAGAAACAAGTCAGACTCCAATAATCTCCAAATAAGATGATTTATTTCTCATCAGACAAAGAAACTGACAACAAAGCACTGATGTGCTCTGTTTTTTTCTCAGCTGATGGACAGCTTGTATCATTTTAACAAAGTTTAAAACATCCTGGACTGACGAATTTCACACATTTATGAAAATATTCCAAAAAGCATGAAGGCAAACACGATGACGGTCAAATTTGACCCAATCTCCCACCCCGAGGTTTTTCTTCTCTTTCACACTTTTTCCACACTCTCCCTCCAACCTTATGTCAGTAGAAAACACCCGAGGGAGTGTGTGAACTCAGTGTCCTGTGTGTGTGCGCACGTGTTTGTGTGTGTGAGATGCCACTCAATCTAGTGCCACTGTCTGTATGCTAATGATGGTTTTGTATTACGTCAGAGCAAAACAAAAGACTGTGGAAGAGCCTAAATGTGTGCGTGTGTGTTGTATGTAAATCCTGTGTTACGTCAGAGCCCTACAAAAGGCTTTGTGTGAGTGTGTTCAGAATTTGAATACCAAGGTGTGTGAAAGTCCATTTGCATACGATCACTTGTGTGTGTTATGTTGGTAACACACACACGCGATTCTCTCAGAGGGAGACAGGCCCTTATGGACATTTGTGTCAGTGTAATGTCATTAACACTGTGTGTGTGTAGATGCTTGAGATTCCACACCGGCCTGTTGGCGTCAGAGGGGACCCCCAGGGGGAACAGACATAAGACAGGGATGACTGTGGGGGTGGTGGGGTGGGCACAGGTCAAAGGCCACATACAGACCTTACGGGGAATACAGATAACTGTGAATCTCTACTTTATAGACACACATCTTGTATCTTTATCATTATTACCAAAGTATATCCAGTTTAACTGTTGATTTTACGTTGAGGGTCTGGTGATGTGAATGCAAGTCGGTTCTTTACACAGCCTGAAAGATCAGAACCGTCAGGCCGAGGTCACTTTAACAAGGTCACTCAGTCAGCAGCTCTGAGTGTGTGTGTGTGTGTGTGTGTGTGTGTGTGTATATATATATATATATATATATATATATATATATCTGTGAATGAGTATCTGTGTATTTGTCTGCATGTGATGCAGCAGTGTAACAGAAATTGTCCAGAAGGAAGTGTGTGTTCTGTGTGGGGGAAATCATGGCTGTTTTTTCCTTTTTGATAAGGAGTTGAACACTCTAGTGTAAGAGGTACTTTAAGGGTCCCCCCCCACACACACACACAGGAGTGAGTCGGAAGCTCAGTGTGTGTTGTTTACACTGTGCATGATCTCACAGTGAGCAAAGTGGCAAAAATCATATATAATTAATGGGAGAAAAAGAAAAAAAAAAAAAAAAACATTTTACAGAAACTTCCACTGAAAATTGCTTTTCTCCCAAAAGTGTTAGTATTTACTTAGCGATCCGTCTATTTATTTATTGATGTGAACTACATGAACTCACATTTAGTACAGAAATATAACATTAGTTTTTTTCTACTTTTCAGACTATAATAATAAGAAAAGTAAATGATTTATACATATGTTTCAGCACTACATTTCAGTATATCGTTGCTGTCAATGTTTAGACACATTTTTAAGATTCATTTAAACACACACAAAGTCAGAATTGTCATGTTAGTGTAGAACTGAACAAGCTCATTCCTCTGAAGGACGCTGGTGTGTGTGTGTGTGTGTGTGCGTGTGCGCGCACTTGTTTGCTTCTCTTCCACTGAAAAAAACAGCAGCAGATACAGCAGCAGCTCCTCTAACTTCATGCGTGTCCGCC
This sequence comes from Bryconaethiops microstoma, assembly GCA_037577275.1. Taxonomy (NCBI): domain Eukaryota; kingdom Metazoa; phylum Chordata; class Actinopteri; order Characiformes; family Alestidae; genus Bryconaethiops; species Bryconaethiops microstoma. The sequence continues at coordinate 14,617 of JBBJLS010072141.1, forward strand.
TGAGGGTTCAGTGTTGTGACCTTTCCGTTTTCTTTCCTTTAGACTGGCCGTCCTGTTTAATCAGCTGCTTCTTCCAGCACCATCCAACCCCACCGACCTTTCACCCACACAGAACCTCACAGAGGTTTATCCCGCCCATTCATGCTGAAGTCCCATGGAGTGTTTCAGCCCTGTGCTGCCTTTTTGAATGAACAGCAATACAGGGGAGCCAGTCATAAAAGAGCTCATTTACATACGTCACCCGTAACAGCACAATAACAGAAACATCCTAATTCTGTGGTGGGAAAAGCACAGAATAAGAATGAATTATAATGAGCTATGAAATATTTTGTACACAAACCCATCAAACATCAGGAAAAAATTAATAGAAGGAAAGTGTAGAATATTGGCCCTTTAACAGTGAAAGACACTTTGTTACTGGCCAGCGTATGATTAGTCAGAGGCTCATTTGCATATTGCAGCCTTTGGTGATTTTTAATATTACAGAGAGAGATGTCACAATAAAGATAACCAGACGATACTTTGTGCAGTCCTAGACAAAAGGGTAAAAGGTATTTCCACGGTGATCTCAGCAGGAGGAAAAATTGCCTCAGGGAAAAGCCCCAAGCAAGAGTTCACCATTGTTTATTTCCTCCTCTTCACTTTCAAGTTCAGAGGAGAAATAGCAGGCGTCAATCAGTAACTCGTTTAAACAAGACCTTCATCCTTCCATCCCTCACCTGCATATACCTTTAAAGGGCCCATATCCATTATTTTTCATGTTTCCCCCCACTCAAACATCAGTTTGTAACACCTGTGAACCCAATTCATTTCTAAACCGTCTCTCTTAGAATTAAACACACTCTACATATAAGACTGCTGTATATGTGAATGAGCTCTGTTCTGATTGGCTGTATTGCATTGTGCCTAGCGCTTTACAATATATCGATATTGCTCTCTGCGATACTGATATCACAGAAGGCTGCAATATGCAAATGAGCCTCTAACCAGGATTCTGACTGTGATAAATCACAGTTACTGGTAAGTTATGATGAATCAAGGTCTTCATAAAATCCAACAAATTATTTTAATCTGTAACTGTTCAAGATCTGATTGGCTGAGGAGATTTTAAAGGGCCTAAATTCTACATTTTCCTTCTATTTAATTTTTCCCATCATTCACAAAGCAATCGGTGCTTAATTACTCCTTATGACTTCAATATTAATGGGTGGGGCTAAACTACTGCAGGCAAATATAGAAAAATATTTTAATGTGTTGTTTTTGTGACATCACAAATATAATTAAAACACTGTTTTTGCTGCTATTCCCATATATCGACGACATGCTGTGAAACGGTGTTTATATACAACATTAAGCTCTTATTTTTAAAAAAGGTGAGGTTTTCCCCTCATGATATGGGCTCATACCCGTATCTGGTCCTGCTTTGTTATGAACTTGGTTATGAAGACCAATCTTATATGCACTTTTTCCTATAAAAGGTTGTGCATTTCGACCGAGGCCTCCATCAGAGAACCACAACAAACAGACTCAGCACAGCTGCTGTCAGTACAAACATCTAAATCAGTCACACGACATGCTCCAAAGCCCTTTAATCACATCAGCATGTTCCTCCACATTCCAAACTGACTGGCGGACGCCTGAGTGACCTTGAAATTAAATGACCATAGTTTGGTATAACTACTGTAAATCCAGGGCTTTGAATCCCTGCACATGCTCACCTCCTGCTGCACTCATGTTCAACATGTCCTTTATTTATAACCCTGGCTGTCATAAAAGACGGGGCCACACAAAATCAGGGCAGTCACGTTTACTCGATTAAAAGTTCTGGCATGGACGATGGACTGTCTGAACTCTCTCCACCAGGGGGATCTGTTTCACTGAAAGGGAGGAAACCAGCAGGACCTCACTAATGATCTTACTGTCAAAACTACAAATTTCATGTGTGTGAAACGCATGCACACCAGGCAAATGTTTTAGCACACAGAGATTTTTTCTACATTGTATATTACTCACTTAGTATTTACAATATGTTGGAATGTACTCTTCAAAACTTTCCTTTTATTCCAGAAAAGGGAAGTAAACACTGACGCGCCCAGTGGACGAGCATGACGTCAGCAGGTTTTCTCCCTGTTATACACACACACACACACACACACACACACACACACACACACACACACACACACACACACACACACACACACACACAGCAAGATCTAGCATGTTCACACATATCTAAGGAAGAACCCTGAGGTCACCACACACTCGCACAATGTTGCAAAATATTCTGCAGGATACAGGATGTTTACTCCTATTTTTTCAGGAACTGCTGAGATTTACAAACCACAACCTCAAGACAGTCACAGCTGAAACAGACAATCTAGAGCCCCTGAAATAGAACCTGATCTAGATCCGCAGCAGCAGCTGCTCCAGAGCTCAGACAAGAATTAAGGACAGGCCCATATGTCCCTCTGACCCACACTCCCCTCCTTCAGCATGGAAATGACTGAAATCAGGCTGTCCTTCAGTTCGCGGTTCTAATTACTTAAGTCATATGTAGGGATGGGAACTGAAATTAGGTTCCAAATAAGAACCAATTCGAAAATACCCGGTACCGGGTACACACTCGTTTGGGGTTTTTTTCGGTTATGTAAATCAGTTCTTAAACACAGCATCCGCTAGGACGTGTGTGGTTATCTGCTAGGACCTGTTTTAGTTGAGATTCGCTAGGTTTGTTTAAAAAAAAAAAAAAAAGATGTTACTTTCTTCAGTTACTTAATGTAAAATTGCAAATTGTTTTATTGTTAACAAATCAGTTGACTGTTCGGTTTGAATCATTCTGAACAAAGTTTGTTATTTAAACAGTTGTCCTCTTTTTTTTGTTTTTTTTTAACCTTTGTGTAATCAAAATAGGGAATCGATAAGAACCGGAATCGATTAAGCGGAACCGTAACCGGAATCAAAGAAAATCTAACGATACCTAGTCATATGGGGTCAGAAACTACATGATTAGAGGCCACTGGGGGTCTATGTCCTTCACACCTGTGAACCCAGACTTACAGTACTATGCAAAAGTCTTGAACCCTTCCTGCAATATGATATGAAAAGCACTGGGGTCATTTTTCAGCATTAACAATCCCAAACACACTTTCAATACAGTCAAAGCTCCTTGACAGAAAAAAAACACGATGGATCGGCCTCCCCAAAGCCCAGATTACTGAAGCAGTGAGAATCATCTGGACAAAGAACAGAACAAAAGACAGCCGACACCCAAAAAAAGAGCTTTAAAACGTCATTCAAGAAGCCTGGAGAACTATTCCTAAAGACACTTAAAGAAATGACAGGAAAGCTTGTCTAAGTGAGTTCAGACTGAACGATAGTCACAACGGTGCTCAGAACAAACACTGACTTTAAAGCTCGTTGAACAACCTCTTTGTGTTTTTACTGTATTTTCATGTGTGTTTGAACATACATCACTGCACTGACCTACTGTCTCATTTTCCTACAATGTAGAAAAAAAATGTGGGAAGGTGCTTTTGTACAGTGTCATATAATAAGAGCTCCACACTAGTGCTTCAGTTAGACAAAGTCTTCCTTCCAGACGCATCTCTGTGGATCGACTGTATTTACGTTAGGAGGCCCTTCAGAGCTGAAATAAGGATTAACGTTAGCCTGATGCTAACAGGGTGATCATACAGGTTCCAGAGTTTAGCTTTCGATTTGTTTACCCCCGAAAACAGGGAGTGGCTTTTTAATCTACTCATCTCAGATCGTCTGTGTGTGTTCCACGCAAGCAAAGCCAGTCTCAGACAAACAGCACACACACTTTTACTTTCACACTGAGGTCATTCTGACAAAACCCAAAAATTCCAGCTGTAGGAATTTTTGGGAAATTTTATTTAAAAGAAAATCACACCACTTAGCATTCACAGAAATGTCTTTAGAATACTAGGTAGTAAACATTATACAAAATTTCAGAAAAAATATATATTAAAAAGTACATATAATACAGAAAAACATAAAAAAGTAATATATAATATTTAAAGCATTTATAATACTATAAAAATAAATGTATAAATCTAGATACAAATTTTTAAAAGTAGATGTAACACTCGAATATTATATAATGTAATTTTATATATATATATATGAATGAAAGTAAAAATTTCATGATACAATTAATCATTTTCAAAGAAATCGTGACTGAATCAACTGTGCAGACAGTGTTCATTCGCCCAGCTGCTGCACTGAGGAGGAATCTCACTCACACGTTTACATTTTGGTCAGTTGGTCCAAAATGATGAAAGCTTGTTTCCCCAGAAGCACAGTGTGGGTCACCATAGTTTCAGGGGCGGGGTTTAGCTGTACCCTTTGATTAAAGCCCGACTCAGAGTTAAGAGAATCATCTGCTTTAACACTTTAATCCAGTTTAAGCAGGACGGTCCAGACTCACCACCTTCTAATTCCTGACCTCCTTCAGTCTCCAAAACCCGCTTTAAAGGGCCCGTATCCCTCTGTTTTATTCCGAGACGCAATGCTGACATCTGGAACATCCGTTACTCGTGTTTACATGATTTTTCGTCCTCTGTTAATGCCTCAGAATTAAACAGCCCAGTTCGTTACCGTGCCTTTAAGGCTAATTTATGTAAATGAGCGACTGAAACACTCCTTGTAGCTTCAGATGTCTATTTTTGTGATATCACAAATTGCCAAAGGCTGATCATAGTTCAGCATGGATTGAATTTTAACAATATTTACACACCACGTTAAAGAAAGGTGAAGAAAAGCAAAAAATCTTCTGTTTTCCATGATATGGGTCCTTTAAAGGAACGGTCCACCAAAAGCTAAATTCATACACCTTACCTTCGGCTACAGTGAGCGAAACGGTGGGGCGGGGCTGAATCGGTGGCAGTCCTGGGATTCAAACCCATGGCATTCTGATCGCAGGGCAATTCCCTAACCACTAAGCCACCAGATGCCAAGGGGCATTTAGCATTTTAGCTCCCACAGTAACAATACTAACTCAGTCTTTGAAGTGAGATCACAAGATTAATAGGAAAATTATTTTGTCAGTATGAATGCTGCTGATTGGTGGGTTCAGGCAGATGTAATAGCATTAACAAGCCTTTAAGAAAAAACAAACACACAATCTCCACAACAAACATGGCAATGACTAGGTAAATATGTTCATAAATCTACAATATTTATTAAATTTATTTGCATAATCGTTATCTCATTGCTGGTCTCTGAAATACTGACATTACAAAAGTCTGCAATATGCAAATTAGCCTCTGACCAATCACAGTGTTTCTGACAGGGTGACCTATCACACCTCCAGGTGAGTTACTGGCTGTTCTGATCAATCAAGGTCTTCATGTAATCCAACTTTTTAAAGGTGTTGGTGAATCGGTGCACGAATGGGCGGAGCTAAAATGCTGTAGGTCATTTGTGACATCACAAAACTATGGGCTGTTTTGTAGCTTATTTTCCATATTTGGGCTGTATGGATGGGGCGGGAGTAAATGTACCATTTAAACAATAATCGTCTTCTTAATTCTAGAAAAGTGATGAAATGGGCCCTTTAATATTGTGAAAGGCATCCTAATCACAATATGTAGCAGTAAAATCACAATACTGATATTCTATTTATTTTGTGCAGGAGGTGTTTTCTGAGCAGGACCTGTTCTGAGACCAGCAGCTTCCCCTCAGGTTATTTAAAGCTCTTCTCTCCTTTGGATGTGCGTGATAAGAACAGTAGAACCAGTTTTTGTGCTGCTTGCTGAGGTGAATGTGTTTTTTTGTGTGTGCATGACTCATGCTGAGCCACAATAAGAGCCACAGTTTGCTCAGACACGCAATCAAAACCTGTGGAACCTAAACAGGAACCTCCAGCTGTGAGGAGCAGAATCATCTTCACGAAGGAGACCCTCAAACACAGCAGGATCCGCAGTAGTTTTGAGCTGAGAAACCTGAGGACCCATCTCAGAATATCCAGCACAGGTGGCCTGTTCTGATCTTTCTGTTCCACCTTAAATGAAGCAGCAGTTACAGTCTGGCATATGATTCAGTACTTAAGTAGATTTGAGGCCTTTTATTCCGTTCCTCCTTTAACTGGTGTGCCAGATTGTAACAGCTGCTCCATTTTAAGTGGAAAGAAGATTCCAAAGAGCCAATAAGAACACATACAGAAACTGTTCTCAACTCTGATGGTTCTGGTGTGAAATAAAGTGCTGGAGCTCCACAGTGAGGAACAGCAAAGCAGAACCAATACAGCAGAACCACATTAAACCCAAAACAGGAACCAGCAGCAGAACCAACACTGCAGAACCACATTAAACCCAAAACAGGAACCAGGAGTAGAACCAACACTGCAGAACCACATTAAACCCAAAACAGGAACCAGGAGTAGAACCAACACTGCAGAACCAAAATTGTCTACAGCAAAGAGCTGGACTAACATGTACTCACTAACAAGAACATTCAAGAAATATTACAATTACAAATAAAAGTTTAACCGCAGTTCTTTATTTGTTCATACCTTCATTTTTATTTAATGCTAAAAATATTGTTGACATCCTATAAATAAAACGTGAACATATTTATTTCTTCATTCATCAGTTGTTTACATTTTATTTAGCTTTATGCACAAAAATGTATACATTAATATAACAGACCTTCATTTATTTATTCATGTTTTGCTTTCACTTTAGTTTTAAATATTAAAAATATATGTTAATATATTGACCTTTTATTTATCTGTTTATTTCCTTATTTACTCACACTTTGCCTTCATTCTCTTTTGTTCTAAATAATAATAAAAAAAGTATAACATAGAAAAATGGTGTATGTTTTGCTTTTACTTTTATTTCAATTAACGTTTTTTACAGTTTGGAAATCCTTTTTATTTTATTACTGTAAACTGAGTGTGTGTGTGATGAGGTGTTTATGGGTGCAGGAGTTTATTGTGAATAGGGGTCTCACCTCTCTGCCGCTCCGCTCCACCGCTCTCTTCACGCGGCCGTATGTGCCGGTCCCGAGGGTCTCTCTGAACTCGTACCGATGTTTGATGTTGTGCTTGTGGAGGTGCCGCTTCACCGCCTGCCGCCGAACCGCAACCCGCTCCTCCTGCCCGACGCCCTGCATGATCTTCTCGAGCTCCTCTCCAAACACACTGGCCCCTTCAGCACAGCGTCTAACGCACACTCACCTCACATTCATCACACACACACACACACACACTGATAACACAGCTCTACGCCCGCCTTAAAGCAGTCCAGCGGCCAGCGCTGCCTGATTCATATTCATGAGGGGGAGTGAGTTCGAGCCGACCCGAGGTTGCCAAGTTTGTGAATTTCGAGATTTTTGTCAAATTTTGTAAATTTCGCGCTGAATTAGTATTTCTTTATTCTTTATTTTTTTTATATATATGCACATATATAAATATATATATATATATATATATATATATACTGTTAAAATTAGCCTGCAGTTTTATAAATCACACTGTCCCGAGAACCCTGTGGACAAAATGACAAAATGACTTGTTAATAATAATAATAATAATAATAATAATAATAATAATAATAATAATAATAATAATAATAATAATAATAACAATGAAAGTTTTTTGTATCTGAAGTATTGTATCTGAAGTCGACGCTCCGCAAGGACACTGCGCCGCCTGGCGGCTGCTGCTAAGCCTGTACGTTTACGAGACCAATTTAATCCCGAGACCAAGGAATACATTATTTGGTATTTAGATTTTTTAAATATAACATAAGTATTATGGTTGGAAGAAATATGTTACGGCATTTTTTTGGTTGATCACAAAATGTAACGATATTGTCTTCCTTTTCAGTTGGATTTCTGCAAAAACTTTTCATCAGAAGTTCTCAAAAGACCTCCAGTCTTTGTGGTTAGAGTCAGTGTCGTCCTGTAAATGATTCTATTCCACAATAGGGTTGAAACGTAATTTTAAAAAAAAGGTAGGCTTAGTTTAACGGACTTTTAGCAACTGGTTAATCACGCTTTTGACTGAGTTTGTACTGTATGTTTGTGTGTTGATACTGGAATGCTAACACACTTCAGAGCTCCAACTTACACATCTCTTCTTATCCATAATGGACAGAATCTTCCCTCTGTCCTGGTCCTGCTCTAAAGCTGAGCCCTCCTCCTCTGAGCTTAAAGTTTTCTGAACTCCTGTCCTTACTGATCTCTGGTCCACTGTTCGCAGTTAAACCCTTTCTGTCTAATTAACCAACACATCTGATTATGATTCCTGAAATGTTAGAACACGGGGCGGTGAGTCCTGATGTCCCCAGCTGAGGACACAATAAAGGTTGTTTTTAAACGTTTAAAATTACTGCACATTTCTGAAATCTCACTAAAGTGAAGTTTAGACTCTCATAGGAAAGAAGTAACATGATTTTTAACAACAGAAACACAATATCAACAGACAATTAATCACTTATCTCCCTTGCATCTTCCACAAAATTTGGAAGATGCGATGCTTTGAAAAGAAAGTCCATGTGCACTGTGAGCCACAACCTCGCAAATGTGACATCACTAGACTTCAAATAGCAGGACTCAAATAGTTTGCATAAATGATGCTTGACTTAGAGATCTTAAGCTCATGTCCACCACAGTGGATAAAACGAATTGCTGGATCTCAGGAAAACATTAGAGCAATAAATTAAAAAAACAACGGTGAATCTGTAGAGGGGGTGGTGGGAGTGCTTTGTGGATGAGCTGCATTATGAATAGGGGTATCAGGAAGATAATGGCTGAGGAGTGTTTGTGTATACAGATATATGTCAGTATACACTTATTCTTTTTATTCTCCACTGTAAATATACAAATTTTTCTAATCCATAATTTGTATATATTGTTATATTTATTAGTTTGCATACTATTGTCAATGTATTCTATTATTCTATTCTTCATACTTTTTTAAGCTGCATTCGGGTGCATCAGGGTTACATTTCACAGCACGTTGTCCGTTTATAACCTTGTAAAAGACAAACATCTGGACTCTCTTGCTGCAGTTCGCGGAGCCGCCGCCAGATGGAGACAAAAACCGTGAAAAGAGCCCGGCGCCGCGCCGCGCGGGTGGAATGCGAAATATGTCCCAAAATTTTCTATGTAATTACGAAAAAACGTGAGAAAAACAGGACGTGAAGGAAACCAGGAAAGCGCTGCACATTTTCAAGAGCAGGAAAACCAGTGCCATAAATCCGAGCACAAAATCCGCCCGTACGGACTCCAGAATGGGGCTTTATTTATTTGTTTATTCATTTATTTATTTATTTATTTTACTCGGCAGGTTGAAACCTGTCCAATAAGGAGCGTCCTTGCTGGACGCTTGCCCTGAAGTGTGAAATCTCCCTCCTCTGTTGTTTGTGTGGGACTGGTGAGGCGGGGCTACGGGCCGGGACTACATTTCCCATCGGGCATCGCACAGACCCAGCCTTCAAAACAGCCCCCCCGGCAGCGCGCTGCGGCGCTCCGCTCCCCGATTTTTCACACTTTGCAGAGATTAAGACCGGTGTCTTAGGACGCCCCGATTCAGGACGCCCCGATTCAGGACGTCCCGTCATTGATCCGTCCGGACGAGGACCCGTTCGGAGAAACATCACTCCCCTCCAGCTGGAAAAAGTCTGCATCCTTGGAAATCTTCAGCCTTTCAGGGCACTTTAAGGACGCTTTCCACCTTAAGTCCAGTCCTTTTGACCCCCTTACTCGCCCGGACCTGCCCTAACAGCCGGACTCCGCTCTGTTTTAGGTCAAAGGGTTATTCTACTGGGAACCAGCCGCCTGTCTCTCTTCTTCTCCTCCAGGACAAACTTTAGCTAAAGCTAGCCTAGCTTCTCTGAGAGCTGCAGCCTGGTTCTGCAGTGTCTGACTGTTCTGACAGGCCCTGGAGGTTCAGGGAGGTTCTGCAAGTTCTGGAGGTTCTGGAGGTTCAAGCAGGTTCTGGAGGTTCTGCAGGTTTGGAGTTTTCCTCCACTGCTCTTTTACACGCATGCTGCACACAGTTGTGCTTAGGCTTTGTGTTCTGCCTGCTTGTTTTTGTTGTTTTTTCTTCTTCCCCCTCTCTCCCTGTTTTTTTTGCCTATGCCAGAAATACCTTGGTCAAGTGATCCTCTAATCCGGGCCTCCTTGGGTTCCTGCGTCTGTTGGGTTGCCCTGACCCTCTGAAGCTGTCCAGCACCAAGAGCAGATCTCCATGAACCTCACAGTTCCATGAATTTGGATTTCTAGTGGAGAAAAACAGAAAAAGGACTGTGATGGAGAAGTAGGTCTGTGGTATATCGATTGCGTCTGCTGCTCCATGGAGGTTCTAACGTGAAGCTGCCAGGATTTCAACCCCCACAAGAAAAACATCACACACACCCTGTGTCCAGGAGAACTACAGTGTTGTGTGTGTGAGTTCCAGGGCCCCCCACCTGTGTGTGTGTGTGTGTGTGTGTGTGTGTGTGTGTGTGTGTGTGTGTGTGTGTGTGCGCCATTGCCATGGAGGCTGGTGGTCCTCAGAACGTGTCTCCTCTGACCCGCGCGCTCACGCGGGTCTTTGGGAACCATAACAAACATGCGGTTCTTCTGAAGAGGAACCTGAAGGAGACTGAGGGGTTCTTTAGAGAAATGAGACACAACTACAGCAATGCAAGATCTTCAGCATCCACCACAGCATCTCTGGAAGCAGGTGAGGATACCTAACACCCATTTCACACCATGCAAAGCGCTATATTTGAGTTTAAACGGAAATTTCACCAATTTTTTCACCGTCCCCTGTACTTTAGTGTGAACAGAGTGCGTTCGGAGTGTGTTTGGTGTGAAACAGTTCATTGTAGAGAGTCAGATTTCTTTACAGTGGTGGTGAATGGAACCTGATGTCTCCAAAACAAATTAAGTTGTTTTATTCACTATGGACCCCCAGTGACGTTTATATTTTAATGATAGCAAAAAAAGTTGAGAATCTGAACTAAATCACTTTTTTCTGGGAACTGTCTCACAACGCCTTGCATGTATCCCTCCACCATGAATGGGTTTAGAACCAAAAACTTCTCAAAACGTCTCAGGTGACACCTCATACAACCACATATATGAGAAGCATTTACCACCACTGTGAACAGTCCTGACTTGGGGAGTTTCTCCAGAAAAAGTTTAAGTTGGTGTGAGTATGAGATCAGAGCTCCTTCTCCTCTGCATCTGTAAGAGAAGCACAGTGTGGGGGGTGGGCTCTGTGCTAGATGAAGATTGGTGAGTGCGGTGGGAGGTAAAACATAGTATTGGTTTGTGTGTGTGTGTGTGTATATATATATATATATATATATATAACAAACCAATACTATACATACATACATACATATACGTGTGTGGGGGGGGGATTTATATTTATATATGTATATAAAACAGGAATATTTAAAGGACCTGTGTTCTGCCTGTGTTTTTCAAAAAATATAATTCATAATTCACCAGAACTCATTCTTACACCGTTCGGAATGAAATGGACTGTTTTTGTTACCGCGTCTTTAGGACTGATGTATGCAAGTGATCTCTTTTTTTTGATTGCTCTGTATTGAAGTTCATCCAGAATACACTGTAGGACTAAAAAAACAGTGAATGGGTGACACATAACTGCTGTAGCCTGGAAAAAAAGAGATGTATGTAAATGTGTTGGTTTTATGACATCACAAAGACTAAGCTGTTTCTGCATCTTAGTTTCAAAATATGAAAGGAATGCACATCAACAGTATTTGTGTACTTGAAGCGTTTTTAATTCCAGAGGAGTGCTGATAAGGGCCCTTTAATGTACTAAAAGGCATTACAGTTGCAGTATGGACTGAAATGACTGCAGTATTGATTTGCTGCTGCCCTGGGGCCCAGCCTGCTGTTTTTTAAAAAGTGTTTAATAGACCTGCAGGTCCAGATTGGAGTGATCTGGTGGTGTGAAGAGAAGTAAAACGTGTGTTTTGCTGCTGGAGAACAAAGCTAGAGAGATGTTTCTCTCTAGCTTTGGCTGTAAGAAATTTGAGTTACTGTTTGCCCTCCTGTCAGCTCAACCCAGTCTGACTGTTCTCCTCTGACATGACCAAGAACTGACTTCACTGGAGACTCTCTCTTTTCTGGACTGTTCTCTGTAAACCCTGGAGATGTTTGAGTCTCTTACATTATCTTTCTTCTCCGTTCTGATGTTCGGTATAAACTTTAGCAGGTCATCCGGGCCTAAATTAGTTGATGGCCAGATTGGATATTTGTCAATGAGCGCTTGATCACGTGTACATAAAAAAAAAGAGTTTCCGGTGAGTGTATACTTTTTAAGATGAGGACATTTACATAAACTACTTTTAAAAAGATTTTAGTCACTATGAGCTGTTCAAATGAACCATCCTTACTTATCAGTCTATCAGTAATTATCAATGATGGGTAAACTCAAACCAGACACCAATTCACATAATTTCACACACCCGTCTAAAGTGGCGAAAGCACAATAAGACTCGTTAAAGTGGGAGCAGCCTAACGACCTCTAACCTTAATTCATAATTACAGTACTCGTTGTAACTACTGTGTATTATATTGCCTAGTTTTCAGAAAAGTAGGCATTTCATTAAAAACTTTTTTTCACATTTACAATGAAAGTACAGTAATGAGGTGATGACAGTAGAACTGGTCGTATCAACCTGCCCCACCCGTCTCTGTCGGATATCGCTGGGGTCAGGGAGGCAGGGAGGCAGGGTCGGGGGGTGTGTGGGATTGGTCAGGGATTGGTCAGGTTTTTTGAGCAGGGATTTTCTAGATTCCGCGTTACGAGCGGGAAACGGCTGACGGGTTTTAAATCAGATCAGAAATAAGGTGCTTAAGACGTATTTGCCAACCAGCGAAAAGAGCTTTAGAAACTAAAGGCCTCCTGTGAGGAACCCAGGAACCTGTAATCTCCTCACAGCACCACCTTCTGAATCTTGTCACATCATCTCACACGACGTCTTTATCTTCTGCACCAAATTAGAGAGTAGATTAGTAAGTATTGATAAATATTGGTATTGGTGTGTGTGTGTGGGTGTGTTTTTTATATATATATATATAATATACACACACACACACACACACACACACACACACGTACATATATACATACATACATCTCGGCCCACGTCTAGACAGAAACCACATAAGCAAGTATATTGGCGAGAACTGAACAGCTAAACTAGACACCATGTACAGTACTGTGCAAAAGCCATGTATCTGAGCAGTAAGTAAGTACACAAGTTAACATTAGACTAAATGCAAACTTGCAAGTAAGCATTACATAATATCAAGATTTGTTTTGTTTGTGAAAAATACTTGATGTTTTGTGAGCTGGTTAGAAGAAAACGGGTTTGGTTCCAGATTTCTTCTTGATGCCTGCGGCCTTTGTATGGATTAGTGAAATTCCATCAGCAGCTCCTGATTTAATTTAAAGAAGTACTGATTAAGCTGAACGGGGTATTTGAGGTATTTGATGAGAATTACAGTGTAATACTGGATTTTTATGAAGAGAGAATAATTAAACACAGATCAAATTGAATACAATTTATGGTCAAATTAATACCATTTATGGTATTCATATTTGTAAAAATTCTAATATTAGCTTTTAAAAGCATATACTGCTCAGCTAAACAGGTTTGAAATTTAATTTTCTCAGGTGTGTAAGACTTGGTGCTGTATGTTCTGTCTGGTTAGTGTGGAAACAGGGAGGAGAAGCAGATCTTCATAGAGCAGAAGATACTGGAGATAAAGATCTGCTTGTGTGGCCTTGTTCTCCTCCCCGTCCACACCTGTTTGTGCTTTCTGTGTAGGGCTGGTCAGATATATAGATACAGGTACTGCTTATTGCTACCGATAGTTATCGATATTGACCCCACTCCCCATAATGTGGTGTAGAAAATGAAGATGTCACATGAAAAACCAGGAAGATTCAGCAGTGGTTTTATTGTGGTTTTTTAGGGGGAAGAAATTAGGATCCAAACCGTGTCCTGAGTTTTCTGTACATAGCACTGTTTGAACAGATTCTCCAAATTTCAGCGAGGAACTGGGACCAGCTTAGAACTGGTTCTGCATACATACTACTAATGAAAAGGCAAAAATGTAATCATACTTTTCATACTGTTATAAACAGATTTGGTTAATTAAATTATATTTATTTAGATTGTATGATTTTATTGTTAAACAGTCCTAATAATTATTATTTAAGCAAGTGTAATTCTGGTAAAATCAGCCTTTGTTAAACTGGCCTAATTGTGCCCTGTTTTGAAATGTAGAAAAGGCAGTTGGTCATGTTTTAATGTGATTTATTAATGTGAATGATTTTACTGATCTGTGATGATAACAGTGAATATCACCTTCATTGTTATCGTCAACAGGCCTGGCCTGTTTCTGACTAAAGTAAAATTCTGCAGAACTAAAGATGAAGTGCGGGGGGAGGGAGCCGGGTGCGGGGGATAGGGGGCTGTTACCATGAGGTAAGCTGTTACCATGGTGATGAATGAGAGTGGAAACAGACCAGAACTGTTATTGGGATCATGGGAAAGTTTTATGGCTCTGTGTGGCCCATGTGCTCCGGTCTGGTCACTCGAGGGGCTTCATTCCAAACAAAAGTGATCAAGAGCCGATTTAAACATTCCAGACTCTGAATCAGCAGAACAAACAACCAGCTGATTTACCAGCTGAAGATTTTCTTCAGTAGCTGGAAGTGGGTGGGGACAGCGGACAACTAAGCGTGTAATTTCAAGTGATGGGTCAGCCGAACACCACACCCCACACACCCACCCTCCCGCCCTGATACTCTGAGGCTGATGATGCTAACAACTGAAAGTACCCTGTACTGCTCTTTGAGAACAGACAGAAGGGAAACCAAAGCTGGAGCTTTCTGATAGCTGATACTGTGTTTAGCTGAGCTAACACACTACAGTTCATGGTTCTAGGTAACAGTGTGTTGTGCAGTGTCTAAAACCACATGAGCGAGTCTGTTTCCTAAGCTTACGTTTGTTTCCTGTTTACTGGCTTGGGAATCAAAACTTTTGTTAAATCGTGAAAAGCGAAGCCAACTTCATAGAGGTGTTCCGGGTGAGTGTGAGGATTTATTCATATAGCCAACAAGTAATGGAAACATATGCTAACCTGTTAGCATATGCTTCCATTACTTGTTGGCCATATCAGCCTCATAGCTCCAGCACACTTATTTAGCTACCCTGTAGTGTGTGTGTGTGTGTGTTCAGGTGTGTATGTGTGTTGTTATTGGGGGTGTCGGTTTTGACTAACTTTCTGTGAGGGAGATTTTAGATTCAGGTGTCTGGTTCCATTCACCTCCACAGTAAACAGTTCTGACTTGGCTGTTGAGATTTTGATGTTCTTATTTGACTCTCAAATTAATTAACCAGTTCAGAGGTGTGTGTGTGTGTGTGTGTGTGTGTGTGTGTGTGTGTGTGTGTGTGTGTGTGTGTGTGTGAGAGAGAGAGAGAGAG
>JBBJLS010072142.1:0-10595 GCA_037577275.1 Bryconaethiops microstoma
TGCCCTCAGCTGCTTAACCAACCAGAAAATTATCAGACAGGTTTAATTGATTTCATGCCAGGCCCAAAAAAAAAAAAGTGTTCCTTTAATTTTTGTGAGCAGTGTATATAAATGGAATTTTATAACTCACATGGTGCCCTCTAGAGGATTAGTCATTGAAAAGAGGGGAAAAAGACAGTACTGCACTGGTATCAGTATCGGAAACAGACATGTAAAAGTGATATTTTTCCATCCCTAATATGAATTTAATCTCAATTCACAGGCAGAGACCTGCTATAATGGATCTAAAATTCATTAATTAATAATGCATTTTCTGCAATATGATGAATGCATTAAAATGAGAGAGCAGCAGGTGATGAGGGGATGAAACTAACATTCAGTAACAGATAAATAAACAATGAGGTATGAGAACTTAATGACAAAGACTGAAAAAGATCACTTATTGAATGAGGAAGAGTTATACAGTCTTATTGCCACAGGTAGAAAGCATTTCGGTTCATGGTTCGAATTACAGGGTTACTGGGGGGTTACCCGATCAAGACCCAGACCTCCCCCCCAAAGAGACAAAAAATAGCAGGGGGGGGTTCTTAACAGTGTTATGAAGACAGTACCCCCCAATTATGGAGGGATAATTCACACTTTGTTTCAGTTGTGGGTTTAGAGGAAATGAGTCTTTTCCTGTATGGCTCTGATGGCCCATCATGAAAGCGTGCATGGGGTGAGAGTGGTCGTCCCTGATACTGAAGCTTTTTCAGCATTCTCCTCTTAGACACCTCCGCCAGGGTCTCCAGTCTGACACCCAGGACAGAACCAGCCGTTTTAATCAGCTTGTTCAGCCTGTTGGTATCAGCGCTGCAAAAAACCAACGCTCTCTACCACAGAGTGATAGAACATAGAGACGATGGAGGTTTAGAAGAAGATTCTTTATTTATCACATGCATAGTCATACAAGTACAACACGCAGAGAAATGATTTCTCTGCATTTAACCCATTCACCAAGTGAAGCAGCGAAGCAGTGGTGGGGGCGGTACCTTGCTCAAGGGAACCTCAGCCATGATACTTGGGATTTGAACTCCAATTCTCTGATGATAAGGCCAACGCACTAATCACTAGGTCATCCAGCTACCTTGTAAATAAATGTAAAAGGTCCACGGATTCTCTTTAAAATGTCCATCGCTCCAACACAGTGAAGCCATTCCAGAGGAGATTCAGGTGTTTTGTAAGGATGAGAGTCGATCCAGACTTTTCCTTTTCCTCCTTCCCAGCATCTGAGGAGGAAAAACACACACATCCTAAACATCTGACAACCTTGAAGATGATCAGAGATATTTTAAGACGAGTCAAATTCGACCAGACTTACAACCAAAGTCCTTACAACCAGTCAACAGGCCATAGACTAGCCATAGTTCATGCCAGACTGTGTAACTGTGGAAATTAAGTAGTTCTTCCAGATGGGGGCTTTTTGAGGAAGAATAAACAATACGTTCCTAAAACCAAGATAAAATTTAGGGTTTCAGTGTTTTAGTGGTTTAAATTCTGATTATTAAAATGGGTTTTACGTTTGGTGTAACTGTATTCCATCACTTTTACACGTACGTGTGTGTGTGTGTGTGTGTGTGTGTGTGTGTATGAGGAGCTCCAAATCTTTAAATGAGTTAACGTGATCTGACCATTTGATCTCAGACCAGAGCTCTCCAGACAGATCATACACACGAGTTTGTTCGAAACATATAAAAGAAATTATGCATTATTATGAAACCATCCAGTATAAATTAAGTCCATACCCAGTATGTAAGAATTAAAACCTCCACCTTGAACAGATGTTAATGAGAGTGTTCTTTTGGTGATACATGAGGATCCGAATCGGGTTACATGCGTGTCACTATTTAAAAACACAATTTAAATGGGCCCGTTTTATGGCAGCATTCGGAACTCATCCCAAACTCAAACACTGTGAGAAGTTTCCCTGCAGTTCTGTTGGTGGTGTTGTATTTTATAATTGTTTTCCTTTTCTCTGCTCTACTCCCTCCATTCCCCTCTCTAGATCCCCATATCAAACAAAATCTAATCAAAAATACAAATACAAAACTTTTACTCTAAGTTTGTAGAGTCTTCTAAATTATTCCTCGATACAGATAAGAAATTACAAATAAATATGATAGCTCGCGGTTCTAAAAACAGTTTGCGACTTGCTCTTAGTCAGTCACACGTATGTTATTGTCTATTTCGATCGTTCAGAGGAGCAGACATACATTTGGTAACATAAGTGTTGTTACATTATAAGCCATGTACAGTAACAATGAAAAAAAATTGTTGCTCAATCGTTTTAAAACTGTTGGGCCTCGGTATCATATATGGCTTAAACAGCATTGCCCTACGCAGATGATACTCACTGGTCTCCAAATTGTATAAAAACGTGCTTAATGCTGACAGACATTTTAATGTATTGGCAAAGCGATGTGATGATATGTTTTCCAATTAAAGTTGGCTGCACTGTCATTAACCTCTCACATAAAAAGAATAAATAAAACACTTTACAATGGGAGCTACAGAGCCTTATCAACAACTATGCTGCTAGAATAGGCATCCCCCGTTTAATCCGGCAGTATTGTAGCTGCTTTCAGTAAATCTTGCAAAGCTTAGTTAAGACACTCTCGAATACAAATGACTAAAAGCGTTTGATGTGAGTTACAGAAATGAAAACTTCCTGCCAAAAAAAAAAGGCATACTTTCATTATTCTGGCTGCACTGCAGCTACAGTGATGAGACTTACACAGTTTAGTCAAGACACTCTTAAATACAAATTACTGAAAGCACTTGATGATGGGAGCAACAAGAATGTAACATTTAAAGGGATGCCTTTTTCGGCACCACACTGCCAGAAATGGCACCCCCTATTTATGGTGCGCGTTTCCGAGAGGGGGATGCAATCTACGGCAGGTGTGCCTTTTTCGGCATAACACCTGTCCGCCACGAACCTAAAATCTCAACCACGCCCGAAACTTCCGCTCCGAAAATCTCACGCTTCGCCCGCTCACGCCCCATGTTCCGCGAAGCCCTATTTTTCTTTCTTCCTTCCCCCCACCTTCTTATTAACTCTTTATTTGTAATCAGAACATTACAAAGTATCAATTAACAAATCAAAAGAACAGAAAAAAAACCAGAAAAAAAACCCAAGAAATATGGAACACACAATGTCAGGCGTTCACAACACAAACGACCAGCTGAGAGATGAATCTCAGAAACCAAACAGAGGAGCATATATTCACTGTTTTGATTGTTTTTGCATAGTGGGAATGTTGTATGGATAATAGATATTGTTTGGTTTCACAAATTAGGTATTGAAAAGATGCTTTTGCGTTAGAGAACTTTGACTTATGAACATGAAATTTAGCCAATAATATTAATAATGTTATATAAAATTGGTCTGCTTCATTCACTGGGTATTAGTAGAAACCAAATAACACCTTTTCAAACGAGAGCGAAAAATCTTGAAGAAAATAGGACATTACAAAATGAGTAAATTCTTGCCAGAACTGGTTAGAAAAAGGGCAAGACCAGAAGAAGTGCAGAACATCTTACAAAATGAACAGTTAACACTAATATCCTTTTTATGTTTTCTAAGAAAAGATTTAGTAGGACAGAACCGATGAATAATTTTGAAAGAAACCTCTTTCACTTTGTCGACAGAAACCTAGATGCTAGAGTCCAAATCCTTTCTCAGTCCAGGTCACAAAATAAATTGTTCCAGTAGGCTTATAGCATTTGGAGTATGAGTCTTATCCTTCAGAAACAGAAATCTTATATCACAATTGGGTTTTTTTTGTACTAGAAAAACAGATCCTTCCCACAGAGGTGACAGCTGGCTCTATAGTGGCAGTGGGCTCAGGTCTCTGACCACTGAACCTTTGAGGAGCATTAATACACCAGCTGGAAGGAGACAGAGTGTGACGGGGTGAAGCAGGAAAGCAACAGCAAAAGTCTGTATCGACTCTCTTCCCCGCACAGAAACATCTGATTCTCCTCCGGAAAGAGTTCACTGTGTTGGTTTGGTGAACATTTCACAGGCAGTCTGTATGTGTGTATATGTATAAAATATGTCCCCCTTGTACAGCCAAAACAGCTCCGACCCTGAGACCTGGACTCCACAACCCCTCTGTAAACTGTGAGGTTTGGCCTCCATGGATCAGATTAGTCTGTCCCACAAAAGCTCGATCAGATTGAGATCTGGAGAATCTGGAGGCACCATGATCTTTTCGTGATGTTCTTCAAACGGTTCCTGAACAGTTGAAAGGTGTCTGCAATATCATGACTCATCATCCTGCTGAAAGAGGAACTGCCATTAGGAACAGGGTCTCCATGAAGAACTCCAGTGTTTCAGAAAGTGGTTCATGTCAAAGTAACATCAACATGAAAAAGGGACCCAAATTTCCCCCAGTTTTCCACTATCCTGTGTAGAGGAATCACTATATACACTGGATTATAGCATCTATACTTTATTTGAGACACACTGACCTGTTCTTTATTATAGTTAATATTACGGCCCAGTGTCTTTGCTTCACTGTGCATAGTCACATTAGCACATTCATTCTGTATACAGAGTACAAAAAAATAATTTTTTAGTTTTTACTACAATCCATAAGTTGGTGAGAACTCTAGAATTGTGAGAAATAAAAATGAACTTTTCCTCTCATTCCTGAGTCTGTCCCTTAGCTTTTGACGCATGCGTTGATTTTGTCGACTTTCTTTTACATTACAGAATGAATAAAATAATCTAAAGACCGTGCCAAATTGCTTCAGGTCTTAACTTAAAATTGAATTTTTTTTCTTGTTGGTGCCTTCCTGTATTTGCATATTTATTGCCAGTGTCTTGTCACCTGTCGCGCGCGCGTGTGTGTGTGTGTGTGTCTGCAGATTAAATAAAAGTCACTAAAATCATGACAGAAATCTTTATTCACTGAAAAGGTTCACAGACGCTCAAACATTTAATCCAGGACTCGAGAGAAATGCAGAAAGAGCTCCGTCTGTTACACTTTACTCTCTTTCCAAAAGGGGAAATGGATAACTGAGCATCGTGCTGTGGCCTAGAGATAAAAGAGATGGAGCTGAATCAGTCAGACATGATAACGAAACTCTGAACATTCAGCTCCATCAGTAAAGGAATAACAGTCAGAGCATCATCAGCTCAAACATGAGAGGAGACCTAACGGTGCTTTAATCCGGCTCTGTGTGCATCATGTGGCATCTTCAGTAAACGTTCATCTTATCACTCGCCTTATTTAAACCTGTACCATCTGAGTGAAAGTAAAGTTCTCGTACATATGGAATTAACAGCTTGAAATAGTCTAACATTAAAAGGGAGTTGTACCCATTTTACAGAGTGGTTTAATATAAAATGCTTCTTTGTTATAAACTTTATAAACACTTCTGACAATGTAATTGACTTTGATAACAAATCTGCCATTTCTTATAAAAATGTCTTTATGTACTTTACTGACACCTTCTGGCCAAAGACCCACCTGTCGTTCACATGAGGCACAAATCAAGCACGATAGTTACTAATATATACGTGCAGACAGGGACAAATTGTTGGTGCTCAGATTGGTTAGACTTCTCTGAAACAACTTGAAACTGACAAAAAAATTGTGGCATCTCTTATTGTTTATTCCATATTTAACACAGACTTTGCTTGTTGATTCAACTGAAAGTCTTATATAATTAAATAGATGAATAAGGCATGGAAAAATTAGGGTAACCTTCATTTAATATTTTGTTGCACCACATTTCGCAGCAATCTCTGCCAGCGAGTAATCCCTGTAATTCACAATGAGATTTCTGTGTTTTCCAGCAGGTAGTTCAGCCCTCTCGGCCTCATCAAACTGCTCCGGCTGTCTCAGGTTTAAAGGGTGGCGTAATGAACATTATCATTATGTGCAATATCTCATGTGCAGTTGTTTTGGCATGTGCGATATCATGTGCCGTTTTCTAAATGGGTGTTGAAATAACTTATGTGCAGCGTCTTATGTGCAATAGTCTTCAGGTAAAATATCACTACTTATGACAATAAAACTTTTTTATTACTTAATATTACTATTAGTGCAATAATGTACTCCAAACTACCATCTGTGTGGGTAGAATTTCACTCAACTGTGTTACTTATCAATAGTATTTATATGCAGCATTTGTGTATGTAGTGTAGTGTATTTTCATATTGAGTTTTTTTCTTTTCTACAGGTTTGTTATTTAGATTTTAATTTAGACTTTATATCTCATATTGTTCTTGTCTCTGTTTCTCTGCAGTCATTACAGAAGCAATTTTCTCTGGGATCAGTAAAATTTTCTGATTCTGATAGCTTAATTATTTTTGTGTCCTCTTTGAGGATTTTACAGTTTCCATAAGTCCCTGCATGAATCAGATACACTATAAAGACGCCGCACAAGTGCTATGAGGTTAAAATGTATTTTAGATGATACACAGTGGGTCAGTTTTATGAAATAAGAATTTAGTGACTACATACCTCTCATCTTTGTCATGTTATAGTTGACTTGGGTTCCAAACAAAATAGCACAAAGAGAGCAGACACATCTTCTTAGCGATAATATATAATTTTATTGAAATATTATAACGAAGTGTAATTGCAGAAAAAAATTAAGACATTTTTGTATTTGGCCAGTAGGTGTCAGCAAAGCACATGACATTTTTAGGAAGCGGCAGCAGATTTGGAAGTGTGAAAGTGACCATTTTATCATATGTGAACACTCCACAGCACACAGTGTGAACAGCACGAACTTCTTCCTCTGGATTTAACCCATTTACCAAGTGAAGCAGCTGGCAGCCAGGAACACAGCACCTGGGGCAGTGTGTGGGGAATATAACCTTACTGATCGGTACCTCAAAGGTGCTTAGCAGTCTTGGGAATCAAACCCACAACTTCCTGGTTGCAGGACAAACGCCCTAATCACTAGGCCACCAGCTGGGGATTTGTTTTCAAAGGCATTCACACTGTCAAAAGTGAATATAAATTTAATTACATTTTGATATTTGGGATCTAACAGGGCCATGGTTTTGTGTGTGTGGAGTATGCATGTTCTTCAGGGTCTCCGGGTTTCTCCCACAGTCCAAAGGCATGCGTATCAGGTGAACAGGGGATTCTAAATTGACTGTAGGTGTGTGTGTGTGTGTGTGTGTGTGTGTGTGTGTGTGTGTGTGTGTGTCGTGAGCTGGTGCTCCACCCAGTGTGTGTCCCTGCCATCACGGATAGAATTAAGCGGTTACAGAAAATTAATGAATGTGATCTAATCTACTGGTACAGGTGTTCTGTTAAGCTATTTTAAAATTGATTTAAAGGAGATATTCTAAAATTGTACAGACAAAATAATCAAAACCACTGAAACACAGTGAAATGATACTGATAAACATGAAGCACTAAAATAGGTTATAGCTTTTATGCTACAGGCAAGTCTTTACTCTTTATTCATTCAATCTTAACAATCCAGTCCAAACTCTGACCTAATCTGGTTTTTCTTGCTCACCCAGATTCCTCTCCAATTACTGTCCATTTCTCATCCCTTCACCTGAAAAGTTTTTTTTTTTTTTAAAGAAATGGTAATAGATTTGTTAACAAAGGCACTTGCATTATCATAAGGCATATATATGATATTAAAGACCAGATCCAGACACTGTTCCCTGATGTTACTCTTGGATTCCAGCAGTACATTCTATCATTAGTCTGCTTTAATAGGACATGGTCAATTCACAGGCATGTTAAGATCTAACCAGCTTCTTTAATTTGACCTGATGGCACAAGTGGGTTTGCAAGTAGGAATATGACTGTCGTGCATATTATAGTAGTCAAACTCACAATTTAATGATCCGCTCCAAACTGTGACTGCGTCTGGTTTTACTTGCTCCCCCAAATTCGTCTCCACTCATGGTCCATTTCTCATCTCGTCTCTGTTCACCTGAAACATCACAAATATTTTTAAATGAATGGCAGTACAGTTTTTTTTTCACTTGCAAAGGCACTTACATTGTCTTAACTTGCATGCACATTTCCTGCAGCTGTCAATCCACTCGAACATTTCAGAAACGTACATATTTGAATATTTTGTTCTGTACATATTTTAACCCTTCAGTGTATTTAGTATTACATATTTCATTTTGCTATAGTTATATTAAAAGTAGCCTAGCCTTTAATGTCCTAATCATAACCATTTTTATATAATATTAATACAGTGTAGTAGACTACTGATTTGTGCTAGTCTAAATGCCCCAAGTAGGCAACAACAAAGAAATAAATAACAATATCAAAAAAATATATACAGTAAACCCCCACTTTAACGCGGTTCAGCAGTTTCAGTTCATTGTGGATTTTTTCTGAGAACCCAACTAATAATTGTTCGCTGAAACCCCGCACTGATGCAGAAATTTATGGCATTTATCAGACGCTTTTATCCAAAGCGACTTCCATTCACTAACTACAGGGGACAGTCTGGGGCACCTGGAGGTTAAGGGTCTTGCTCAGTAACCCAGTGGTGGTGCTGAAGGTAGGACTTGAACCCATGACCTCTTGGTCCAGAGGCAAGAACCCTACCACTAGGCCACCACCCCCCACTGCAGATGTCCTCGTCATCGCGGACCAGGCCCGGACGTCACAGCATTTTTCGTGCCAATATTTTCATACAATTTTTTCTTACTCTCCCAAATTCCTCTAGGCCACCTGAAACATCACATTTACATTTATGGCATTTATCAGACGCTTTTATCCAAAGCAACTTCCATTCTCTAACTACAGGGGACAGTCTCCCAGGAGCAACTTGGGGTTAAGGGTAACCCACGACCTCTTGGTCCACAGGCAAGTATCTTACCACTAGGCCACCACCACCCATCACAAAGATTCTCAAATACAGTTTTCATGTTTTTTTCATTGTAAGAAAAGGAAAAACACAAGGAAACTAACCTTTGGAAAATGTTTCTGCAGAAGTGGGATCATCCCTGAAATGTCCACAAGTTCTCTCCCCAAAACCCCTTTTCAGATTCCTTGCATCACTTCCATCTCCAACAAATAAAAAATAGAGACTGACTCAATGTGTCAAAGTTATATCAACCTCATGGAAACGTCAATCAAAGCCACAGCAAAGTCCACTAACATTAATTCCTAACATTTGGAGACTCATCACTTAATGTTAGCCAAAGATCTGGGAACATCCCTTTATCTAGGAATGTGTTACTGTGAAAAAATAGTGCAGCCAAAAAATTCAATGTACAGTTTCTCCCTTATCTTAAATGTAGTTGATCTGACAAGTCGAGTTTGATGTCTGAAACCTTCCATATTTTAGTATGTGAGCTACATGGCTAATGGCTTATTTACTTTAGCAGGTGAGATACATAACATAACAGTTCCTTACATAACAATCTAACACTCGCATCATCAGTTAGCTAATCACAGTTAACGTCTAGGCAGACTTAGATTTGAATCACCTTTTCCATTTAATTGGTGCTTGGACGAAACTCTCTGATTTGGAGTATCTTGGCATCTTTCTCTTGGTGCCTCCTCATTTTTGTCCTTAGATCCTGCAGATGTGAGTGACCAGACATTAGAAAACACCAATGTATATGTCAGTAACATACCAGCATACAGTTTGACCAGCAGACTCAGTGTTCCTCACCAGTAAGGTTGATGGCAGTTTTGGTGCTTAACCATTGTCTCTGTTTGTGTAGTATGTTTTTTATTTGCTTTTCATTCCTCAGTTTATCTATCGCTTTAATTATATACTTTGGTTCCTCTCCATTCTTTTTATTGCCACCCCACTTTCTGTGTTCAGATTTACTTCGATCATCACTCATTCTGTTGGGTTGGGCTATACCCCTCCCATTCCTGCTGCATTGGGCTATCCCTCTATCGCTTTCTTTCTTGCTGTGTTGAGGGATCCCTCTATTGTTTCTCTTCTTGCTGTGTTGGGCTATCCTTCTATCCCTTCCATTCTTGCTGAGCTGGGTGATCCCTCTGTTGTTTCCCTTCCTGCTTTGTTTGGGTATCCCTTCATCACATTCCTTCCTGCTGTGTTGGGCTAGCCCTCCATTGTTTTTCTTCCTGTTGTGTCTGGATGTCCCTTCATTACTCTCTTTCTTGCATCCTTGGTATGCCCCTTCATTAGTTTTCTTCCTGATGTGTTGGCCTACGCCTCTATTGCTTCCCTTCTTGCTGTGCATCTCCTCTTCACTCTCCTCACATTGTTGGGTTATGCCTTCATTATTCTTTTTCTTGCCTCCTTTTTCTTGCCTCCCTTTATCACGCTCCTTCTTGCTGTGTTTGGGTATCCCTTCATCACGCTCCTTCTTGCTGTGTTTGGGTATCCCTTCATCACGCTCCATCCTGCTGTGTTTGGGTATCCCTTCATCACGCTCCTTCCTGCTGTGTTTGGGTATCCCTTCATCACGCTCCTTCCTGCTGTGTTTGGGTATCCCTTCATCACGCTCCTTCCTGCTGTGTTTGGGTATCCCTTCATCACGCTCCTTCCTGCTGTGTTTGGGTATCCCTTCATCACGCTCCTTCCTGCTGTGTTTGGGTATCCCTTCATCACGCTCCTTCCTG
>JBBJLS010072143.1:0-10594 GCA_037577275.1 Bryconaethiops microstoma
AGCAGTGTTTTTATACTTTTCCTCATTAAATAAGATGTGATTCAGGTGATCAGTCCCTCATAAAGCAGAATGAGGTGATTGTGTAGGAATTTAACAGACACTGGCATGGAACGGTGGTCATACTTATAATGATACTGATTTAAAAATAAATTGCAGTGCTCTCTTATTTTTATCCATAGTTGTATATACACAAAATGCTGTGGTCAGTAAGAGAGGTGGATGTAAGTGCTATAGATAAAATTATGGCTGAAGTTTACTGACACAAATAGTGGTTTGGAGTTTGCAAGACTGTGTTTGTGAGAATGTTTGACCAAAGGCTTCAGTGGCCAAACCCTTTCTCTGACTTCTTTCTCCAGCTCGGCTCAACTTTTTGCCACTTTTTTAAGCAGTGGCCCTGCAGAATTTGAATTTGGGCCAGCGCTCTGCCATTAACAGCACTGTTTCCTGCCCACATGGGGTGCATTAACATCTAAACAGCTGCCACACTGCTTTAGAGAAATCGATGATATCGCGGCAGCACTTTTACACGCCAATAACAGCCTGAGGAGCCCACAGAGTGTAAAACCGTGTCACGAACTAACCACACTGTGTTCTGACTTGTTGGAAAATCCTAGCACGTTCGCCAAAAACCGCATCAGCTAATCAAACAATGACTGTGTGTGTAAGTGAGAGTTTACTTATCCATTAGCCTTTACAGCTAAATTTGCTATGTGACTCATCATAAGGAAATATGGGGGAGTATTTAATCAGAATCAGAAAACTTAACGCAATAATAACTGATATTTCGTTTCCAGCTTGCTAAAACTCAGTATGCTGAATCACCTTTAGAAATAGGAAGAGAGAGTTTAAAACACTGTTTAGACATGATTTAATGTTAAATTATATTTATACTTGATGTCTGTTTCACTGGGTTCCATTCGACTTCTTTTCTGTTTGTCAAAGTGATTTAAAAATGGGCCAAGTGGCTTCTTTCAATAAAACATGGATAAAACTTTTCATCAAATTCAAATTATAATACAGTATCTCCTCTTCTACTTACAAACACATACATGGTACGAATTAAAAGTTCAGAATCTGCACGTTTCACTTGTTTTGTTCAATCATGAGCAAGTAATAATGAAATAAAATGTAAGAAGATGCATTTCTTTGGGTTCAAGGCAACTTTTTTTCGGTTTGTTTCGATGTCAGCGTGATTTAAAAAGGGGCCAAATGTGTCAGGAACGCTCTTCTCTCCACAAAACAAGACTGAAACTTTTCATCAAATACTAATTATATTAAAATATCTCCTCTTCTACTTATAAACACATACATGGATATGTATTAAAATGGATCAAAAGTTTAGAATCGGTGCAGTTCTTTGGGTTCCAGTCGACTTCTTTTCTGTTTGTTTCGATGTCAATGTGATTTAAAAATGGGTCAAATGTTTTTATTCAACAAAACAAAACGGTATTTATTTATTTTAAATAATATAACAAAAAGTCTAAATATATTAAAATATCTCCTACCTACAAACACATATGTGATATGATAGAATCTGCACTTTCCACTCCTTTCAACCAACCATGACCTAGAAGTCATGCAATAAAATGTAAGAAGGTACGTTTCAAGGCAGTAAGGGGATCTAGAGTCGGTCAGTGACGACTTTCCTGGAAATGGACTGTGTTCTCGCCGCTTTCTCGCTCCACACCTGTTCAGAATTCTTTCCCGTAACTTTCCCAAACAATAGCCGTCTTTCCCAAACCCCTCTGACATCTGGAAATTGTTGCAGTCCCTCGTTTGGCCTGATTTATGGCGCAGGGCTGCAGAGGGATGAGGATTTAGTCAGGAGAAGGTGTTCAAACTCAAAGAGCAGACAAGCTTTTTACACCGAATGGTTTAATCCTTCATGTCATACTGTAGCTTCTCTCTCTCATATTTTGCTTGTAAGAGGAATTTTTCACTGGGATGGAATTTTAGCAGCTTGCTTTTGTTAGTTAGTAAAACTGCATTTTAAAATGATGAGTTTACACAACTTTGCTGAGTGTATTTAGTGCAAAATATTTTCAGAGTGTTTTTTTCTGGAGAGTTTTTTTTTTACTTTATATTATATTTGATGTTGTTCTTCTTTCTTTGTGTCTGTGCAGTCGTATCATAAGCAATCTCTTCAATGAAGTTTTCTGATTTCTTCTGTGTCCAAATGTCGCCGTATCTAACAAGTATGCACCATTTTTATTATTCCATTTTTATAGGTAACAGTGAGTCAGAAACCACATTGTCAGAAACCACATAAGCGAGTCTATTACAGATTGCTGAATGCTTTGAGACGAGTGTGCGATGGTTTAGTTTTGCTAATTGTTGAACATAAGCTTCCATTACTGTTTAGCTCCATTAGCCTCGTAGCTCCAGGACAAAACTAAAGAAGCTTCAAAACCCTGAACATGTCTTGGCTGATCGGCTCCATCTGGCGCATTTGATTCTTTGCTGAATTGTCGTTTTTAAAGGCTGCTCATCTTTGGCGTGAAGCTGGGAAGTGGCGACATTTCCGCAGGTCGCTCGGTTCTTTTCCGGGCCTACAGGCTCCGCATTGTGTTTTTTCACACGGGACAGGACGCACTAAAATGGCACTTTGATGCGTCATGTTTTGAATTACGCTGCAGTTTGATGTTGGCACCTCCTCACACACACCAGGAGTCTGGAATTAGAGAAGACTGAGCTTCTGGCTATCCATGTGCTCTTTAGCTTTGTTTTTCATCCCAAATATGGGTCAAAGTGATCTTGTATTTGTGTCTAACATCCAAATGTTGACAGTACTGTGAACGTATGTCATGGAATTGCTGTGTCTTTGTTGTTAATCTCATTTTTGCTACCACCTTTAGAGGGAGAAAATAAAATACAAAGCCACGGTATGAACATTTAGCCTATTCACTGATTTTAAGGGGCTGAATACTTAATCCACTCTGAATAACTCAGTTTACATCTAAACCACATAATTATATACATACACCATACTATGCAAAATTCTTGAGCCGCTCTCATTTTTCATATTTAGCTTTGAATCACGGGCAAAAATACTATTTTCTGATTTCTGTGTTATCTTTGGCATAATGAGTAGATTAAATAAAAGTATAGGTCACTTTGTGGCTTAAACTTTTTTTTTTTTTAGCATCTATCTCTGTTATGTAGTTAAACATGCAGTTCGGGTTCTTCACTGGCACCCATCCTTAATGTTCTGCACTTTTGTTGTTACGTCACAAGTTTGTATCCCAGCAGTGCCTTAACTTTAAAATAGATGCAGTTGCTGATATCAAACAATGTTATCGGCCAAACAATATATCAGTCGTTCCCCAGATAGTAATATATGTGGACCCATTACGTCTTTCTCAGACACTTCTATCCCTTTTACCAGCCAGTATGACATTTAACAAGGACATACAGTGTCACTGATGTAAAGCACCAACTCTTAGGAGTTGCTTTGCATCTAGAAAGAACAGGGAAGTTTTGCATACATTGAAAAAGTGACATATTGAATTTACTGGATTTAAAATGTGTACATCCATTTCACATCAACAACAGATTTCATCATATGACTAAAGTGAAAAAATGTCTTGTTGCAAAGTAATTTATTCATGTGTGCTTTAACTGCTATAGCTATATATCTGATCGTATGAGTTTCGGTGTTTCCATTTCCAGTTTTCGAAAGGTGCAGGTGCAAGATTTTAATGCTCAAAAAGAATGAAGGGCTCATAATAAATCGACTGAAAACACAACACGAGGGCTACAGGCCAACATTAATCACTGTAGTTTTTCCTATTAGTGAGACACTTTTTTTTAGATTCCTCCCCAGATCTGTCACTTCTTAAAAGGTTATGAGGTGGTGAGGGTGAAAAGCTCCCATATATCAGGCCTTTCCATTCAGGTTAATTAAGAATTATTAGTGTAATTTTCCTATAATTACGTAATACATTACATGGTTACTAATTACATTTGTTTTGTATCAACATGTTGGGCTCAGACTGGGATCGAGAAAGGACAAAGTAATATTTTTTCTTTTTCCAAAACACGACTGCAGACACAGCAATACGTTTTTCATCAAATTCAAAGCATAATATAAGAAGAGAGAGAGAGAGAGAGGTTGCGTAGATATTCAGTAAGGTAGCAGTGAGGTTAGTTCAGTCCATGCATGCTGTAATAACTTCACTCTCCAGGCAAAGTCCTTAGGCATCAGGGACGTCCTTCCATGCCACATATGCTCCCTCACCCAGGGACATTCAGTCTCTGGAGAAACACAACAGAACCTGAGCTTTATGCTAATGTGAATTACAAAATAGCAGAAAGCTCTAATGTAGTAGATACATTACTAGCAGTCACAATTATATAATCAGCACATGTTTAAATATGGTAGTAGTTGTGATCTTCAGCGGGGTGTAGAGGTACTCACTGTTGGTGACATTCTCTCTCTCTCTCTCTCTCTCTCTCTCTCTCTCTCTCAAGGTTCCAGATAAAACCTCCATCCATCTGAAGCGGGAGCCGAGCAGACCTCATTCCAGACCTCTTTCAGGGAAACAAAGGCGACTATCATAAAGCAAACATCCTGCATGTTTGAGTTTTTATCCCACGATGACCTTCTCTGAAGAGATCATTGAGAAGAGGAAGTTCTCTCCCAGTTAGAGGACATGGTGGAAGCCAGAAGAAAAAAAGAAGAGCATATTGAGAGCTAACTGGATCTTTCTATTTCTGCCACTCTGTGGCGTGGGGAACATCTCATTTGGGACGGGTTGCTGGAAAGAGGCAAAAGGATTTCCCCGTGCCCTGCCCATTTAATCCAGAGGCTGTGGAATTACTGCGGAGAGATATCAATTTATTCTCCTTCCAGAAGTGTCCAAATTGGAGACTAAGCATAGCAAAGTGTATACGGCGTAGATATCTCTCTTAGTTACTCACCCTGTTGGACGTAGGTCACATGTTTGTGTCGAACCAAAGCTAAAAATTGGTAAAAAGCTGAAATCCAAGGACTTGTTGGCTTCATTTCCCCACTTTTGTTATAAGATAGTAGTTACAGAATAATTCGTAGTTGTTACTGGATAAAAAGCCTAAAGTTTAAAAGGTAAATTCTCACACAGGACGTCTTGCAGGACAAGGCTGCCGCTTGAGGCTTCCATTTGGATGCCTTTTCCCACTGTAGCGGTAAACAATGAAGCCTCTAACACCCATCGGGTCACCCTCACCCCTGCGACTCCTCAACAAGGGTCCAGACTACCTGCGGCGACAGATGGACAGCGGATGCCGTGGTGGTCATACCATCAGTGCAGTGGAGCGACTGGAGGCTGATAAGGCAAAATACGTGAAGAGCCAGCAAGTGATCAACAACAAGCAGGAGCCTGTGCTGGTGCCCTGTGGAACACCCCCACCCCAGCCCCGTCGTAACTTCACTGTACCAGCGACCTCCACTCCTGTCCTGCCACGGCGGCCGCTGCCCAGTAGAGCGCCCAGTCTACCCAGGTTCGAGTCTTCGCTTTTGTATCTTCGCAAATATTGTACACAGCTGATTCAGTGAGATCACTTCAGTCCATGCTGTAATAGCTTCATTCTGGACTCGGGGCCATCTTGCATGCCGCATATGCTCCCTTCCTCAAAGACATGCAGTCTCTCTCGAGACTTAGTGCATGGACATTGGCATTTTGGCGACCACAGCATATGCTCGTCTGATCAAGATAGTTTTATTAATTGTTTTCTGTTGTTATCTTTAAATTAATTTAACATAAAAACAAATCCAAAACATCTCATATTTAGCACTTTCTGTTGTTTTCTGTACAAATCAATATTGATGTAGGGTTATTAACACTAGCTATGTTCATAAAAATGACTAGAAATATATGGCAAGTATGAAGGTCAGACCATTACAAGCCTGAAAAATATCACATAATAGAATAAAGCTAAATGAAGGAATGATAATAATTCCTTTGGATTAAAAAAGAGAGGTTGAGTTTGTGCCCTTTTGAAAAAATGTCCTCAAGTGAAAAGCTGAAAGACCTGACCTCTCTCTTTGTCCCCTTCTGTTGTCACAGGGTCCCAGTGCTCCTGGCCCGAGATGAAAATGAGGATGACTCCAGGAAGGAGAACCTGCGAGAGCCAGACACGCAGAATTGCAACAACTCCATTCGGCTCCCTCCACTAGCCCCCAGGAGCCCCATTAGGACCCCTCTGGTGGCGCCTCACAGTGCACCTGTGCTGCGCAGGAGCACAGGCAAGCGCATGCTGCGACCAGACTCTCTGGTCATCTACAGGCAGAAGAAAGAGTGTAAGAGTCCCAGCAACAGTGGAAATGGTGGGAACATGAGCTCAGAGGTGAAGGGCTACAGCTTTGTCCGGCGTCTTTTCCAGGGATCGATGCGTGAGAAGAGCTCAAAAATGACAATCAGCGAGGAAAAGGGCTCTTCCCGGGACGGTGACTCGCGCATGTCATGGTCCAATGATGGCGGGACAGAGACGAGGAGGTCTAGCAGGACAGCAGAATCCAACAACGGCAACAGCGGATTCTTGGAGCCTTCAAATCCCACAATAAACACTTTTCGGCATGTCCCAGACAACGGGAATAGGTATAGCAAGGACCCTTGGCTCCGGGCAAGTCTGCGACGCTCCGAATCGGACCTTCATCTTCGCGTCTCGGTGGCTTTGTCAGAGCATGAACGTTTCTTCGACTTCTGCGGTCTGGACCGGGACTTGGTGGACCATCTGGGGCCTGAGAATTTCCTATCAGGGGGCAGTTCTGCTGACTCGCTCTCGCTGGCCCTCCGCAGCACTGGAGGTGGCTCTGAGCCCAGTGAGTTCTCTCGCCACTCAGGGGACGGGCTGGTCCATGAGGAAGTGGCCGAGCAGGTGCCCTCAGGAGTGTCCATCATCGAGAGGAACGCCCGCGTGATCAAGTGGCTCTACGGCTGCAAGAACGCAGCTCAGGAAGCCCCCAAGACTCCGAAAGAGTCAACCGTGTAGTCAGAAACTAGCTGGACCTCAGACTCTTGCTCAAGGACTAAATGCATGAAGCTATTTATTTTATCTGGGACATTTCTGTGTGCGAGAGATTTGCTCAGTGATTACGGGTCCTTAATAGTCTGGCAAATATGTCATTTTCACTGTTCCCCTCTTAACCCCGTTATTTTCCGAGACATGTTTGCTTCTTCAGTTATGCCCTGGACCTGAGAGGCTGATGTTACTGATGAGTAATGGGGTGTAACGATACAGTCAACTCACGATTCGCTTCAGTAGATGATTCAAGTCCAGAAAATGATTCAATATTGTCACAATATTTAGAGTGAAATTTGATTGGAGAAAAATGAGGACTGTGTTCAGTTGTGGGGACAGTTTACAAAAGACTAGACCTGGAGGGTGGGGGAGGGTTGGCGGGGTGTATTAGAAAAACGTGCTGGACTGGGTTGATAAGCACTGGTTTAACGCTATAAACAATGCAGATACATCAAACATGATAACTAATAGAATGCTTTTGTCACATTGTCACGTCTTTGTATCGTAATATCACAATATTTCGATGCATTGCAACACCCTTAGTAATAGAGGCTCATACTTCTCAAATGGTTGCCCTAATTCACACCAGGCTGTTAAGCAGTCTAGACTAACACTAAATGATCTATCAAAAACAAGTAAAGGCCTTTTCAAAGGCCACATTATACCTATATTTCTGTCCTTGTTCTACATCAACCTCATAGCGCCAGTACAAACCAAAGAAGCAAACTCCAGACACCCAACATGTCTCAAAAAATCGTCCATGTTTGGGAGACGGGAGGAAAAACTGTGCAAATGTCCTTTTTCGCAGAACTCTCCCTTTAAAGGGATGATAAATGATCATTTTCTCGTGAGTTCCGGGATAAGGCTGTGATTTAGCCTCTCCTCCTCTGTAACCCGGTCATCTCCAGTCTGTGACCTCACCTTCGTGTCGCCTCTTTAAGAAACAGATGCGAGAAAACCCCCCTTTTTTGTTGTTGTTGTTGTTGGAACGGCAGTGCTGTTCGCTCGTCTCAGTAGATGAATAACTGGAAATGGAAAACTACTAAGCTTTTTTTCCCTCCTGGACAGAGGGATTCATGAGCGAGTGTGAAGTGAACCATGTGTACCTCCTTCACAGACTGGCCCAGTTTGCATTTTGCTGTTTCCCCCCCTTAAACGCAGGCGTTGGAACAAACAGACGGGGCTGTTGATGCACTGAACTAGAGAGAGAGAGAGAGAAATGCTTACGCCAAAGAAATAAGCCACCAAAAAAACTGAGAATTTGAAAGAAAATGGGTGAAAAATCAAACTGAATCATATGCAATCCATCTGTTTAGACACTACTACCTGTAAAAAGTGGCTTAAAACAGTAGCAAAAGCCTGAGTTTTTTTCCATACTTTTGTCCACCCCCCTAAACTACGAAGCTAGAGATGATTCAAGAAGTCCAGCTGGGTTGAGACCAATGGGTCATGATTCAGACACTCGGTTCTGACAGCACTGATGGGGTATAAGCTTCATTATATATTATAAGATAAGAGAAAAGATAAGATAAACCTTTATTAGTCCCACAAGTGGGAAATTCGATAGGACAGGTCAAGGGGAGGCGGTTTGAGACCAATGGGTCATGATTCAGACACTCGGTTCTGACAGCGCTGATGGGGTATAAGCTTCATTATATATTATAAGATAAGAGATAGGATAAGATAAATGAATTAGTCCCACAAGTGGGAAATTATATATTAGATAATTGTATATAATTATATTTATTATATGTTAGCCCTAGTATATTTATGTTCTTGGCAGATTGGCTCCACTGGCAAACTGTAAAAGTTGTCTTATCAGAAATAAATAATTCGAAGATTCTTGAAGTCAGGCTTGTTTCTCCTCATCCGCCCTTTTGGAGAAATAAGGAGCAAAAGAAAAAATCAACTTAAGGCACGAGTTCTTCTGCTGTTCTCATCGGCTTCTCAGTTTCTTCTCTTTAACAACAACATGGATCTCAAAACTGTCTGACTTTGGTAGTTGAGACTTGAATTTGGTCACTAAGACAAATTTCAGGCTCATTTATAAGCCGACCAAGCTTTCTTTTGGATCTTCTGAAGATCTGATGATCTGAGACGAACAGAGATCAGATCAGTGAGAGAAAAGAGAGCTTTTTAAGATCAGGGTTCAGGCTGAGATTAGAGGAAGACTCTTTCTCGGGAGCTGAATTTGAGAAGTGTGAGAAAATGGTTATATTGATGTTAAACTGAGCTCAGTTATGTCTAAGAGAAAAGGCCGGACAGAGAAGAAACCTTAGTGCTCGTGTCTGTATGCATATTTCTTTCACCCAAATGGACAAACCCCTGTCCAGAACAGACCTGACCTCCTGACTCCCAGCGCTGGACAGGTTCCAGAGCAGATTTTTCATTTCCATCGAGGAGAGAAAGACACCGCCTCCCCTTGACCTGTCCTACTGTGTCCATCCATCACTGATTCTTCTCTTTCCACAATGAGGGCCCGCCCTTCCAGTCAGAGGGTTGTTTTTTTTTTTATTTTTTAGGGATGACACTGAAAAATGAATCTGAGGCCTGCTGTGGAATCTCAGGGTCATGGGGGTCATCGCAGCGAGAGATGGTAAAGACATGCAAGACAAGATTTTTTTCATAAGTGTAGACATTTCCCTGTGGCACGATCTCCAGACCTCCTTTCTCCAAGTGTCTCTCTCTCTCTCTCTCTCTCTCTCTCTCTGTCTGTCTCTCTGTCTCTCTCTCTCTCCCCTGCATGTTTACAGAGTCTCGTTTGCTCCCGTTTTCTATCCAGAAGAGATTTAGATTCTATTTCCAAAGACAAAGTGTTTAATTCACACAGAAAATATAAATAAAAGCCATTGGGTTTAATTGCATTGTTTTGTTTGCCTCTTTTTTCCTAAATGTTGAATTACATGTAAGTATAAAGTAAGAACAATAAAATATTTTCTTTATTAAAAAAATTCGAAGTTCTCAAATCATTGTAAAAAATGAAGTTAAAATGAAAATAAAACAAGAAAAGAGGTACTAGAACCGTTATCTGCAACAAAAAAAAAATTAAACAAGAAAAGGTTTCTAAAAACTAGATTATTTTTATTACAGTCAAGTTAGTTGTTCTTAAAAAATGAGACCTGGTAATTCTGTGATGACATCATGACATTTAAGGTGTGTGTTACTCACAGCACCTCCGATCCAGTAATTAAAAATGTCTCTGTTGTTGAAGAACTTTGGCTGCAGACAGAAGAGCCTGAACTGCAGAGTGTCTGACCGGCTGGATGATGATTGGCGGTTTGTCACATCATGGTTGAGTTAAAGTGTGTATTTTCTTAGAATGTTCTAAATATATAATAAATTTACTACTAAATATGTGTCTGTGTGTGTGTGTATGTGCTTGTGCGTGTATTGGTGTGTGAGTGTATGTACAGTATGTGTGTATGTGTATGTGTGTGTGTCTTCCTAGGACATTTTAAATGTACTGTGCATGTACTGTTATGTGTGTGTGTTGTGTTTGTGTAAGTGTGTTTGTGTGAGTTTGTGTTTGTGTTGTGTCTTCTTAGAATGTTCTAAACGTTCTACTATGTTTGTGTGTGTGTGTGTGTGTGTGTGT
>JBBJLS010072144.1:0-10594 GCA_037577275.1 Bryconaethiops microstoma
TTCAGGGACTGGACTGGAAATGAGAGAACTTTGAAAGTCCTTCAGGAAGCCTGGAGAACTGTTCCTCAAGAACACATAAAAAATACAAGAAAGTCTGGAACTTTGGATGCGATATAAGAAGAAATGAGGGGTGGATCAAGACTTGTTCACAGTACTGTATAACAGTGGTGAACTGTGACTGAACTAGGATTTCAGTTCAGACCATACATATCAAAATTCAATCAAAAACAAAGACGAAAACATTTCTACAGTAATGATGTATGTATGATGTGGTGTTACAGAGAATTTTTCAGTACAGAGCCCTGGCATAAAGCTGCTGCTGCTGCTTCCATTTCTAACAACTGACTGAAACCTATTCATATTCGCGACATATCTAGAAGGTCTATAGTGACGTTTCCTCTCAAGATTGGATCCACCCAACTGGAAATCAAAATGTGATTGGTTAATTTAGCTGTCAGTTTCTTTTTATGTCAGTAAATCTAACATTTTAGGATTTCTGTCCATCTCCTGAAGGCCTACCAGTTAGGAGAGCTCTTTTAGCTGCATAACATCTAAATAACATTTGATTGAACCTTTTCCCACTGGGTGTTTCAACTATACCTCTTTTGTTTCCAACCAAATACAAGAAGCCTGATGTCTGTATAAAATAAAAATGAAATAAAAGTTACGAACATACAGTACTGTGAAAAGTCAGACACCTATGCAAATTTTTTAAAGCCATTTTTCTCATTGTGTGATAAAGTGAATAAATACAAACGAACAAGAAAGCAGTAAAAAGCATTAAGATGTGTTTTGTTTGTAAAAGTAGTAGATACTGTGTGAGCTGGTGAGGAGAACACAGGTCCGGATCCAGATTCCTCCTCGGTTCCTCCAGCCATTGTTTGGATTGTGAAACTCCATCAGCAGCTCCAGATTTAATTTAATGAAGGACTGATTGAGTCAAACCAGGTTTCTGATGAAACTACAGAAATACTGGACTACAGTAATACTGTTCTTTCTGAAATCAAGGGTAGCATTGAGGAGTTTCTCCCCCTGTTGTTAAAGTAACGGCCTCTTCTTTTCCCAAAAGACTTTACAGTAGATGTTAGAACATTGTTGTGAGGAAGTGAGTGTAGAATATTAGCAAGATCAGTTAGTGATGTTGGATGATCACGCCAACTCATCCCAGAGGTGTTGAATGGTGCTCCTTCACACCTGTTCCAAAGAGGGTTTTGTGAATTCAATATTTTGACAACCCCCCTCCCCCCCAATCAACAAATGAAATCACTCCAGTCAGGAACCAGAAAACTCCCCCCACCAATGTTGAACAAACAAAATGACCCCTCTAACAAGTCGGAAACCAGCATCCCCCCCAGTAAAGAACTAGAAACCCCAACCACATCGACAACCAAATCACTCCCCAGTCAAGAACCAGAATACCCTTCCACCCCTCATGCCTCCCATCAAAACATGAACCAATGAAATCACCCCACTACATCAACAACTGAAATCAACCTAACCCCCCAAAACCCTGGAATATGCCATAACATTTTTTATAATTTTCAGGCCTTAATGTTGCCAGAGTATGATAAAAAACATTGATAAAAGTTAGCATTATTGCAACAGTCAAACATAATTTGACCATATCTGAGTCTCACAAAAATTAAAAAGTTTATATTGCTGTGCTTTCCAGTGTGTCCCAGCCAATCAGATACTAGAACTTACTGTAGGTGGCGATGGACTGCACAGCGTGCAAATGGATAAGTAATCTAGGGAATGTTTTACAACACGTCACAGCATATTAGTCACTGAATTACAGGCTATGTGACTTTACAGCTTGGGCTAGAGCTAAATCAGCCCCATCTTAACCCGTTCTTTGTTATGAGCTGTTGGTAGTCATGTTGGTCCACAAGAGCTCGAAGCAATCCACTTCAAGACATTTGTAAAAGGCTAGTAAAACAACATGGATTCCAGAAATTAAACCTTATTTTGATGCCTCTTGTCAGAAAGAGAGAGAGAGAGCGGGAGGGAGAGAGGGATGAGCCCTACTGACCCATTTATACCAGCCCACAAACATTAATTGTTGGTATAAACTCACCTTGACCAAATCATCAGCTAATGATCAGTATTTTGCTAATATTAATAATTATTATTATTACAAAGTGACCTTACTGAGCTCTTTTCTGCATCTAAAAGAGTGCAGTTATATTTAGACATACACTATGTGTCTAAAGGTTTGTGGACACCGGCTCATCCAACGTTGTCCTGAAATAAAGGGTATTGTTATGGGAGTTTGGCCCCCGTTGCTGGAAAAACAGCCTCTACTCCACCCAAAGAACTTTAAACTTGATTTTGGAACATTATTGTGACAATTTGATTGTATGAGAGCATTAGTGAGGTCACGTACAGATGCTGGATGATCAGTCCAGCTCAGTCGTCAATCCAACTCACCCCAGAGGTGCTGGATGGAGCTCCATCACTACAGTTCCACTGGGGGTTTAATGACCTAAGGCTCTCCAGATCTCCATTCCTATTGGCTGGTGCTTTTCTATGGAGATTATAGCTGTGTCAGCAGTGGAGACCTTAAACTAGCTGAAAACACTGAGTAGAAGCGTCTGGATACTTTTGGACAGTTTAGTAGGTCTCATCCAGAAGAGCATGGAGAGACTAAAAGACATGTTTTACCAGCAGAAACCTGAGCCTTTAGAACCTCATGGAGAAGAGTCACTGCTGTCAATCACCTAAATTTGCTGAACTGGAGAAAACTTTAAAGAGGTCAATAAACAACAATATTTTTACTTTGTGCCTTCATTTAGTTTGACTTCTGCTACTGTTGAAGTAAATAGCTGCAGTACTGGTCAATTATAACTATTATTATTATTTTTATTATAGTAGTAGTAGTAGTAGTAGTAGTAGTAGAAGTAGGAGTAGAAGTATTACCCTTGTTATTTTTTTTTATATTGTTACCATTGTTGTTATTATTATTTTTGTTGTTGTTGTTGTAAGTAGTAGCAGTGTGTGCCTATAGTTTAATGATGATTAAGAAAATAACAATAACAATAACAACAATAATAACTATTATTATTAATACCAATAGCAATAATAATAATAATAATAATAATAATAATAATAATAATAATAATAATAATACAACTATCTTTATTATTATAATTATCACTAATGTTACTGCTATTATTATTATATATATCTTTCATGAAAATTATAGGTTCTCGCAGCCGGTAATCTTGTGAGTATGAACACACACACTCACAGTCACACACTGAAACACAGACACACACTGAAACACAGACACACACCGACACACACACACACACACACACACACACACACACACACACACACACCATACATGCACATCACACACGCGCACGCATGCCAGCGCTCTGCTCGTCTTTACACAGCGCGAGACCTGTGCAGGTGTGGAGATGGGAGCTCAGCGGAGCGCGTGCAAAAAGAAGGACGAGGATTAAAGCGCGCGAGAGTCAGTCATTCTCTCTCTCTCTGTCTCACTCTCTCTTTCTCACTCACTCTTTCTCTCTCTCTCTTTCTCACTCACTCTCTCTCTCTCGGGCAGATTTGTACCGGGTGCATTTCTCCAGTCAGACGCTATAAAGAGGGCGCGCGGCTGATCAAAGCGCGCGCGAGGCGGAGGGGAGCGTGCGCGCGCGCCCCTCTCGCGGGTTGGCGTTTTTTGAAGGTTCGGTTAAAACAACACGCGCGCGCACGCACAAAACTCCTTCTCCCGACACGCAGCGCTATTTACATTTTACCGTGTTTTAGCCCCCCACACACACACTCTCTCATATACGCACACACACACTCTCTCATATACGCACACACACACTCTCACATACATACAAAATATCTGCGCGTGCTGAAAAGTTTCGCACACATGAAGCGCCTTAATGCGCAAACACAGCGCCAGGCTGGAGGCGCGCGAGCTAAAAAAAAAAACAAAAAACAAACCAAACCAAAACAAAACAAAACAAAACAAAAACCAAAAAACAAAAACAGCCCGGAATTAATTTGTTTTGCTGTTTTTTTAATAATAATTTTAATGAAGGCGCCGTTTGGGAACAAAAATGAAAAACAACCCATTTAGCGAGGGGATGTGAGGAGGAGGACAAAAGTGTGTGAGTGCGTGTGTGCGTGTCTGAGTGTGTGTGTCTGTAAGTGTGTGTGAGTGAGTTTGTATGAGTGTGTGTGTGGGACCACCGGGGGTGTTTACACACCGAGGGGAGTAGAGGAGCGCGCGGGTCCTCTGGGTGCGTCAAAGAAAAAAACACGCGTGATTCTCTCGGTAAACACGTCGCTCGCGTGATGAGGCGCACGGGCTCCCCGCAGACGCCGCCGCGCGCCTCTCCCGCTCTCGAGACCCCGGTGGGACGGGCGCGCGCCGAACCGGGGCCTTCGTGACGTAACGCGTCGCCGAAAGCGTGCAATCTGAGCTCGCGAGATCAAAACACGACACGAGACGAGTCACGGGTCAGAGAGGCGGAGGAGAGAAGAAAAAAAATCATTTACACGCGGGTACAAACTCGGAATTTAAATACTAATGACTCAGGGGGGCGGAGTGAATGATTCCAGGCGCGTGGAGAGTGTTAATTCAGCCTGATGATCGATGATTAAATATTCGATCAATTAAAATTAAATATTTCAGTGAAGAATTGCTGTTGGCACTGTCAGACGCTAGAGGGCGCTCCCGAGTCAGACCCAAAAAGAATGGGCTTCTATGGAGCTTCTATGATTAAACTATTATACATCTTTTTAAAATATTTCTGCACTGCTGTTGTATATAAAACGATTTTCAGCTCCAGTTACAGGACTTTTGTTTTGAGAGCGAGCCAGGAAATTGAAAAATCATCTAATAATAACACTGATAAAATCACAAGAAGAAATATATTCACCACCTTTCTCACTGGAGTTGCAGAGACACATTTTTTTAATTTTCTGTATGCTAACCTTCTATCTAAAAAACCTGTTTACTGTTGAAGGGAATTAACATTCTGGTTATATTTAGTACTTTACAAAATGAAATAAAAGTCCTGGGGTAAAGAAAAATATTCCATTAACGTTTAATACATTATGAAATTTTTAATGTAAGCGGCCTAGTGGTTAGGGAGTTGGTCCTGCGATCAGAAAGTGGTGCGTTTGAATCCCAAGACTGCTAGTGGCACCACTGAGGTTCCCTCGAGTAAGGTACCGTCCCCACACTCTACTCCCCGGGCGCTGTGTTCCTGGCTGCCTGCTGCTTCACTTGGTGAATGGGTTAAATGGGTTTAATACAGAGGAAGAATTTTGTGATGTTCACACTGTGCTGTGTTCACATATGACAAAATGTTCACTTTACGCTTTTTTTTTACACTTTATTTTGAGCTGTTTAGCACCTTCCTCTTACCAGCGCCCCCTTCTGTATTGTACTTTATTGGTTGAGCTCTTATGGGGCAGCTGGTGATGTGGTGGTTAGGGAGTTGCCCCAGTGATCAGAAGGCTATGGGTTTGAATCCAGGGACTGCTAGTGGCACCACTGAGATACTCTTGAACAAGGTACTCTGCCCACACACCGCTCCCCGGGCTCTGTGTTCCTGGCTGCTCGCTGCTTCACTTGGTGATTGGGTTTAAATACAGAGGAAGAATTTCGTGCTGTTCACACTGTGTGCTGTGGTGTCGTCACGTATGACTGAATGGTCACTTTCACTTCAACTTTATGCAAATGAAGTGAATTAGATGACTGATAGTGTTACCGAAGACAGAGTAGACCACTCTTGCGTACCAACAGGTCCTATAGGTACCGATCTTGGGCAGGTACCAAAACCTAAAAAAAAAATGGACCCTTCACTAGTGAACGATGACCAATGGAAGCTTTCTGGTACCAAGCGTTCTCGAAAGGTCTGGATACTTTTGCACAGTGTAAAGAGGTTCACAGTGTACCTTTGTCACCTTTTCAAATGTCCCCACAGCTGCATTACAGGACTAGACCTGAGCAACATTGGCTTAAAGTATTCCATTCTTTTTTTGGCAGTTGTTGACGTTAAATGATTCGGTGGTCCACCGTACCTGTGAGTCATAAAGCTCACACACTTCAACAACCCTCACCTCCACTCTGAGCCTGTGGATATTTTTCACAACACATACATCATTCTGTTGCCTGTAAAGAACATCAAGCAGTACTGTTGCATGAAAATGCGCTGCATAAATAGGAGAGTAATTTTAGCGCTAATGATAAGGCACTAGTGAAGGTCGCTCCAAAGTGCAGCAGTTAGCTCAATAGTTCACCGTAAACAATTCTCCTCTCCTCCGTACTACAACTGGAGTTGATCTGTCAAGACAAGATGAGGTGCTCCTAATTTTGTTTGTACTTATGGAGACTTATGAGTCGAACAGTGTCAGAAATCACATGAGCAATTAGAGATTACTGAACAATTCCACAAAGTTTGAGGCAAATGTGTGATGAGCTAGGCCTGCAGTTAGCACGATGCTAATGGGTGGGGTATTTGCTTCCATTATTTATTAGCTACATTAGCCTCGTAATATCTTGGCTGATGGACTACCTTTGGGTAAAGAAAACTCATTTTTTTCATGTAACTGTTTTGGACAAAGTATCACTTTAAGACAGAGTGGGTAAATTTTGGTCTCTAATCATTAAAATGGTAGACATTAGGATTAACTAAAAAAAAAGACACACAGCAGCATGGCTCAGGATACACCACCAGCTGGGACAGCAGCTTTGGGTAAGGCTCCTGTCGGAAAACACACACACATCCAAGGAACAAAATTAGCTTGATTGACTTAAGCCCCACACACACACACAAACATTTTATCTCTCCAAACTTGATTGGCTTCAACTCAGATCATTCTTTTCATCCATCAATTTTTCAAAGGCCTATTAAAACTGATGTCAGAGAGTCAGAATTGTTCACACTGGTGGTGAATGGAACCAGACGTCTGAAAGAATAATTAACAGACATTTAAAAAGTCTATAATGTGAAATGACAATGAACGCGCTGCCTGATGCCCGGGACATTGTCGTTTTAGGTTTTTGGTCCTAAAACTAAACTAGTCCTAAAAAAACAAAAACAAAACTGATTCAGATTTGCCCCTATTTTACCATCATCAGCATTTCATATAAACACTCAGAAGTCACATGTAGGTTCACTGGTGGGTTTGGATGGTAAATAAAGCAGCTATATTTGTGTTGTAGACGGGGCGCTTAGTTCCACTCACCAGCACTGTGAGGAAATGAATTAAGTCAGTGGACCATTTCACACCAAACCTGCTCTGACTGTCTTTGTTTACTCAACCAATGAGTTATGGGGGAATTTTGAAAAATCAGTTGAATTCCCCTTTCACTGTGTTGCTCTGACCTCTGCAGCTGCCGAGTGCTTGTATACTAGTAATTATTAGTGTATACAGTAATTATAAAGATGTCTTCTCAGGCACGTTTCAGACTTGCAGGCTGTTTCAATAGTTGTAATGTTCTGTGGTGATTGTGTTTTAATTAAATTTATTATTTTTATTACTATTATCAGCACTCAGATATCAGTTGGATATACGCCGTGAGGGTTACACAGCTCTGTCAGACTCTGTACCTGTAGCACACGCACTGTATTATGTAACACAGCTTGGAACAGGATTACCAGGTGGATCACACTCTTGGCAAAAGGGATACTAGTGTGTTTGGCAGTGTGCAACCTTGGTTAAAAGGTTCAAAATATTTCTCTCCCCCAGGAAACTATGCTGCAAATACAGCCTGAATTCATCATGTTTATGATGTTACACTCATTCAGTCTACAGCAAGAAAATGATCCAGCCAGATACGTTCTCACTCTGGAAGTTTTAGAAACATCACTGACTGTGAACACGATCAGCAGACTAACCAGCAGGTGCGTGTCAGGTGGTGAACAGTAGCAACTCTATGCCAGGAGCCTTTACTGAAGGAGTCACTGAAGGAGAAACGCAGCATAAAAGCTCTAATACATGTTCCTACACTATACGGCCAAAAATGTGTGTAAATGTCTCCGAATTATACACACACACACACACACACACACACACACACACACACACACACACGGAGGCGTTTCTTATTTTTACACACACTGCAATAGTTCAGAAAAGAATAGCAACCTGTGCATTGTGTACACACACACACACACAAACTGTACAATCAGTGAACAGAAAAAAGGGAAAAGGTGTGTGTGTGTATGTATGTGTGTGTATATATATATATATATATATATATA
Source organism: Bryconaethiops microstoma (assembly GCA_037577275.1). NCBI lineage: Eukaryota > Metazoa > Chordata > Actinopteri > Characiformes > Alestidae > Bryconaethiops > Bryconaethiops microstoma. The sequence continues at coordinate 8,244 of JBBJLS010072144.1, forward strand.
TATATAATTTTTTTTATTTTTTTCACCCAACTTCAGGTGGTTGCAGCTCCAAGCTCCAAGGTGGTGGTGGAAGAGGATGATGACGACATCGACCTGTTTGGCAGTGATGAAGAAGACGAAGAGGCCGAGCGCATTAAGGCACAAAGAGTGCAGGAGTACGCAGCGAGGAAATCTGCGAAACCCGCCCTCATCGCAAAGTCCTCCATCCTGCTTGACGTCAAGCCTGTACGCCCTAATCCAGAGTCCATCTCTCAAATTGTCTCTTCCATTTTTGATTTTTCATCCGTAGTTCAACTGCAACCCATCCGTCTCTCTTTCAGTGGGACGATGAGACAGACATGGCCAAGCTGGAGGAGTGTGTGCGCTCAGTGCAGGCGGACGGGTTGCTCTGGGGCGCCTCAAAGCTGGTTCCTGTTGGTTACGGCATCAAGAAGCTGCAAATCAACTGCGTGGTTGAAGATGACAAAGTTGGAACCGACATGCTTGAGGAAGAGATCACCAAATTCGAGAACTACGTAAGTAACGTCAGCCCAAGTGTTTGCATCAGTCCGGTGTTGACGTCAACCATTTTAGTCTTCCAAGTAAAGCATTCTCATGTGTACTTGCATTCCATTTTACAGATCCAAAGTGTTGATGTTGCTGCCTTCAACAAGATCTGAGCCTCTGTTCGACAATCAATCCTCAGAGTTACTGCTGCTTTTGTATCGCACGGTTACTAATAAACAGTTTAGGCTTTACAAATCGAGATTTTTGGTCTGTTATTATTTTTTAAACACCATTACAGTTTTATTAATGTCCCATATTCTTAAATTAATAGATACATTTGCTTTGGTGTCTTTGGGCTGGAGCCGTTTGCAGTCATTGAGGACCCGAGGTATGAGGAAATTCTGCTGTATATTGGAATCTGTGATTTAAAACTCCCAAGAGTAGCTGTAATATGACAATGATCCAAAACGTAGGAGTAAAACAACAGAAGTCGAAACCACAACCTCACACCCACTGTTCAAGCAAGACAACCCAAAAAATGAACTGACAAACTGAAACCAATTTGAACAGATGTACTTAATTATTTAGCTGACTGCACTTAATTTCTGCAAGTTCATCATTTTAATGTTATCCGTTGGTTTGAGGTGAATGCATGTAAATAAAAAAAACACAGAAAAGCTATTTATGGAGGCACGTCATGCGTCAAAGGAAAACGATCAAAAATCTTCACTTGAACCAAACTTGCCCAAGCTATGATTGTCATGACAGATTACGTCCATAATATTGTAAATGGATAAAAAAAATGCTTGTTAAATAATCATAACCTCAGATATTGTAGTAGCTCATGTTGGAAACTGGAGAATAATATATGCAGTCAGTGTAAACAATTACAATTAGTTAAAATTTATTTGTTCAATCTATTCAATATAACACTGAAAAATATTGAATGCTTGAAGTATTACGAGATTTGTTGTGAGCAACTCCTGCAGAAATCCAGGGATCACAAACCCAAGGGGTGAAACATTTTCTGTCGAGTGTAGACAGTACGTACCGCCTCGCTAAGTGGAGAAGTTATAAATGGGGCACAGTTTCAGTGTGGAACCCTGCCCTACCCAAAAGCCAGGACAGAGTGGCTGGGAGAATGTGGTTTGTGCCCTGTGAAGCAGGGTCATAGTGTCTCCTCTCGGGGAGACACAGTAGAAGGCCAAAGTCCCGGCCTTGTGGTCCAGATACACTCCTATCCTGGGTGAAATGGGAGTAGGAAGATCTACCCTGGTTTTATTGTGCTGAAATATGCAAAGACCATCAGAGAGGTCCAGACTCCAGGATTTGGAATTGCAGCCCAGTTTGCCCTCGGTGCCTCCACCGTGCCTGACGATCCCTTTGTAGGCAACCCCTATAGCAATCCCACCATTTCCGGCCCATTCTACCTCCCAGTAGCAGCGTCCGGACAGGTCCTCTTTACTTAACACCTGAGCCCAGCTGCTGAACCGGTCTGGGTGATCCGGGTAGTGCTGGGACTCCTGGCCCATCGAGACCCTTCGGTTCCCCTCAGACAAGCAAAGGTAGCTGTTAGCGGTGTTTGGGTCGAAAGTAATCTCACAGCAATCTGCAGAATGAGGAAAGAAACATGATACCAGTGTTAAGGCAAGTTAAGATAAACCTTTATTAGTCCCACTAGTAGGAAATTTGCATTGTCAAGGCAGAAGGTGGAAAGAACAAAGGTAAGAGCAACAAAAAAAAAAAAAAGTGCCTACAGTACAAAAAGTACATTAAACAATCTAGAAATATTAATATGGACATGTGTATTGGAAAATGTGTATAACTTACATAAGTATGTTTATTATTTTATATATATATATATA
>JBBJLS010072145.1:0-10593 GCA_037577275.1 Bryconaethiops microstoma
GTGTGTGTGTGTGTGTGTGTGTGTGTGTGTGTGTGTGTGTGTGTGTGTGTGTGTGTGTGTGTGTGTGTGTACGTATGCATGTATGTACATACAAATATCCAAATATATGTATGCTTAAATGTATGTGTATATATATATGTGTATGTATTTGTACATATGCATGAACAAAATTTCTGCTTGCTTTTCATCATCATTGAGGCATTACATGTGTTAGTTTTCAATCAGCAATGCAGCCCTATACCCTGTTATTGAATTGCATATTGCCAGCAATTGTAAGGAATGACAGGAAATTTGCCCACTCAAAGTGCATTGGCAATTTATCTGCCGGATATGAATGTCCAGTTGTTGTCTGTGTTGTCAAGAGACATTGGTAGAGAAAAATCATTGAGTTTCTCCAGATCAACTTTCTGCTATAAATGAACATAGAAGTGCTTTTGTGAAGATAAGACAGAGGGCATCAAATCAATGACTAAGGCAAAGGAAAGAGAAAGGATGGCAAGGAAAAAGCTGATGATAGATTGTCTACCTCTTGAACCCCTTGAAAATGACATAAAATTCCAAACAGTCAGTTTTCCTCATTAGCAAGATAAGTAGCTAGCCTTTGTTTTATTTATCATATTGTTGTGGTTGTATAAAGTCTTCTGCATTGTTTTGGGCCACATAACTGGTTCAAGCAGCTGTTTAAACATCTGTCTAATTAAGCTGACTCCTGGCCAGCAATCATGCATGCTATTCCAACAAATTCTGCTGTACTTTCTTGTCCATGAAGTTTTCTGTCAAGAAACTTGCGGAACACTTGTGTTGAGTCTGTTGTAACTGTTCCAAGTGATTTCCAGGAGGCTTTACATCGCGCTAGACAAGCAAAAAGAAAACTAAAGTTTCTTGGAAGTTTCACCAGGTAGTGGGTTAGCCGTACCTGCTTGTGTAAATCCTTGACAGTAGGCTGTAGGAAATGAGGGTCTTCAGACTGAATCTGTCTGCCTGCTGTTAAGATGAGGTTGCTATGGTAATACATTAAGATTATTATAAGCATCTTTTAATTGAACCTCTTTAGCCACACTGGGCATTGATATGGAGTTGATTTGCAGCTCCACTCTTCTGGGACGTCTTTCTATATAAAAGCCACTCCAGTTGACGCTCATCATTCCACCTAGTGATCTTAAGCTCATGCACGGCTGCTGAGCCACGCAACTCATTTTGTGCTTCTTAGTTGAGCAGTTGCTACTCCTAGACTCCTAAAAGCCCTTATAGCTGACTTGGGCAGCTCTAGCAGGCCTGTGGTTGTCTGTGAAGATTGCATGGCTATGTGCTTGATTTTATAGACCTGTTGGTATTTGATATGACTGAAACAAGACATCTGAAGTATTGGAAGGGAGAGGCTGACCGCATAAAACATAAGGGACGAAGAACAAGCTGTTCTGGCTCATTTACTAATAATGGCAGCGTTGAATACTTTCCCTTCCTGCCTCTAAGCTGTCTCCAGTTCTAGAAACCTGCTTGGAGAAGTAATCGCTTGTGGGAAGGGAATGTGTGTAGCTTTCTTTTTTCATTTCCTGCCCTGTTCTGTCCTACATTGCCCCACCAGCCCTATGAATACCGCCCACTTCCTCTCTGCGCGCGGCTGGACCCCTCTCTCTCAGGGTGACTATTGTACGCCCTCTGTCTCGTCTTTGTTCCTCGGTTTTATTTATGGATCATCGCGTTTCTGAGAGTTTGTAATGCCCAGAATTGTTCTCACAGATGGAGGTTGACGCAGGAGTCCAAATTTAGTAACCTGAGTGAGTGGGAGTTAATACCGCCGAGCTTGTCTGGCGAGTTGAATTATGTTTTGTTATTGGGACATTCCATTTTTTTCTATGCAGCGTAAACAGGGGGGAATTGAGCATAGCCAGCTGAGCGAAACCACACTAGACCATGCTCAAGCCAAGTGAAGTGAAGTGAAGCGTCTGTGTTTTGCACAGAACATACTGTGTATGAAGTGCATTGTTAGGCCCTTGTTGTTTTGAGGGAAGGCAATAGAGGGGGCACTCTTGCAATTTGGACAAGGACGGTGTCCTACAGACCTTCACCATCATGGGGTTCTGGGACTACAGTTGCAAAGCATGATGGAAACAAAGGATGTGTTGACCTTTAAGGTCATTGCATAGCTTAAAAAAAGAGTGATATTGAATCTCTACTTTTGTTCACATTGCAAGAAACCACATAAGCAAGTCTGTCTGAGGTTACTTATAGCTGTTAATTGCTACATAGGTTTGGACAACTGAAAAATAACTGTAGCCTGCCAAAATAATTGTGGTATTGTGATTATCTATAGATGTCCACATCTGGTGAAATGCAGTTATCAATAAAAACAGCAGCAGCAGCTGTTTGAAGCCTGATTTCCTCCAGGATTAATAAACTTTTCTGATTCTGAAAGTTTTGTGATTGTGATTTTTGTTCATACTTTTCTCCATTTTTAAAGGTAATATAGTAGAGATCTGTCATGTACACCACAGGGCGTACAGGTTGGCTTTCCTTTTCATAACTGATTAGTATTAATTACTTTTTTATTGTAATAGATCTCTCTCTCTCTCTCTCTCTCTCTCTCTCTCTCTCTCTCTCTTTTTGTCATTACATTAGCAATATCTGAAAAAGCTCTGGAGCTTAGGAGTGGGTGAATTTGCTCCTCAGTGGAAACATGAACGATGAGGGAGATATGCTGAGCTGGTAAAAAAAAAAGTTCACAGTGGATTTTTTCCCCCTTGCCCAAGGTGTGTTTTTTGCAAGAAGATGTTATATATAATAAACAGATAATAAACACTTTTAGTATATTACAGATGTGTAAAATACCAATTTGTCTCAACAGGACATTTCTCAGTGCTTAATTACAGAGCATTTAAAAGAAAAACAAGATTATAATTCAACTCCATTAGTATGCATGAGTAGGTCTGGGATTCAAATTAGTCAGGCCAGCCCAGTTCGGATCTTGAAGTTGCATGTTTTGGAATTACAGCATTTTCTTATGTCTCCATTTCCGTTGATCGTGAGCTGCATTGAAGACACGGGCCATATGGAGGCATCTTCTTTTCGGGAAAAGTGAAGAGCCATTTGGCAGGCATCCTTATCCAGAGAGACTTACAGTCATTAGTTACTGGGACAGTCCTCCTGAGGCAACTGAGGGTTAAGTGTCTTGCTCAAGGACACAATGGTAGAAAGTGGAGGTTTGAACCTGCAACTTTATGGTCATCAGGTTCACAGGCAAGTGTTTTACCCACTAGGCTTCTATCACCCCTATTCGGTATTATTACCATTGTGCTGGGAGAAAAATCTCCTTCACATATGGATGCAGAAAACCAAAGCATAGAAACCTCTGCCTGCAAAGACACATTCACAGTACAATGCACTATTTCTCTTCTCAGAAACACACACTCATTCCACACATTCCTCAATGATGTGGAGATGATCCGGGCCCATCCAAGTAAAGAAATGGTTGGTCATGGGTATTTGATGGTCATTAACCCACAGAGGCCTAGAAATGTCTGCTGTCCATTTGATCTACCTAATTAATGAAAGGTAATTATACGAACAGGGTTTCCTCGGGTTACAACAGTCTCTACATACAACATTTCGAGTGTACGATGCTCACTCCCATAAAAACGTTTAAAAATTGAGACGTTATTGTCGTACTTACGGACAACATGGGCGAACTAGTTTGGCTGCGAGTGGCAGAAGAATACGCAGTACACACAGAATATCCAGTAACGCGAGGGGGTTGGCGTCCCCCATTGTTTTTATATATATGTGTTTATATCCTTTTCCTTTTTCTGTGGCATAGTTTTTATGTTCTACACAATGATTTTACATCTGTGTTAGGATAGGTAAGTGACTTAGGCTAGGGTGTGTTTCAACTAAAATTTGAGTTACGTCACTGTTGAAGGAACGGATCTGTGTCGTAACTCGAGGACCCGCTGTATATGATATAGTTATATAATTCATTAAATCTGCAGTTTTATCACAAAAAATGCACACCAGTATCCTTTTTTCTGATTAACACAAAATATTACTTTTATCCACTTACAAATACAAGTGCAGTATTGAAGCAGAATCTGCTTGCTTGAACGAACTATGAGTGGGAAATAATTAAAGGGCCCAAATCATGTAAAACTGAATGTTCCTTGCTTCTTATGAATAAGGTTGTGACAAACATTGTTTACATACTGCTATCATCCCATAAAACTTTATATAGAAAATGCGTCTCTAAAAAACCCATTTGAATTCTTCATTTTTGTGATGTCACAAAAAGCAACATATTTGAATCAGACTCTTGTTCTTTAGACTGCTTCTGTGCATGAACTAAGAAAATGCAGGGCTTCCAGTTGTAAGGTCATTGGTGTGTGTATGTGTGTGTGTGTGTGTGTGTGTGTGTGTGTGTGTGTGTGTGTGTGTGTGTGTGTGTGTATATATATATTAGTCTTGTATCAGTGAAGTGAAGACACCAGAATGCAAGATATGTGTAGGATAATGGGCCTTTTAATTTAATATAAAATGATGTGTTTATTGACTGAGAGCTCTGAGGGTGTTATTGATAATGATATCAGCAGCAGGCTGATCACGTTGCTGGTATGCTTTCACGCCTCATATCTGTAATGACGTTACATGTTATCTGGAGCAGGGGCTCATTTGCAAGTGCAAACTGGCTGCGGTTGTAACAGCTCTGAACAGGGCAGCAGAGAGCAGCCAGTGTAATTAAATGCATGCAAGGCTTTGCTTTTTTAAGTTTTCTTTTGTTTTTAAGAACAGCTCTAGATGTGAACGATAAATATGGTCGTGCTTATTTTTGCACTATTTTCAGATGAACTTTGAGGTTTTTTGAGGCAGTGTGAGTCACCTTAGCACCCACTCCTTGGATGGGATTGAAAACATAAAACAGAAGCTCATGTTCAGGGGTGCAAACACACACACGCGCACACACTTACACACACTCTACCTAATGAACAACATTCCTTCTTTGATCTGCTGGCTGGCAAGAGTGCACGAGCGAGTGGATAAGGGAGGGAGAGAGAGTGAATATTATTATTACAGTATATATTATCTATGCATTTATATGTGTGTGTGTGTGTGTGTATGTGTATATATATATATATATATATATATATAAAACACTATTTATCTATCTATCTGTTTATCTACTATTACTACTAATTATTATTGTAGTGTAACTTTTATTTTCTAAAGTTTTAATATTTAATATTGTGTAGTTGCATTATTGTTATTATTATTATTATTATTATTATTATTATTAGTAGTAGTAGTAGCAGTGTATAATAAATTGTACAAAAAATATTTAAAAATAGTTCCTCTCCATTGTACCAAGTTTTTTTTTTATTATTATAAGAATGATCATTATTATTGACTTATTCTTTTATAATTTTGTTCAATGTAATATTTAATTTTGAATCTGTGTCACTTTTTATTGGAATTATATAGTAGTAATATTAATATATTAATTAGAAATTATTATTGATTTTTTTCTAGTTTGAGTATAGCAAGAGGATTTTGTGGTGGTTGTACTCAAACCTCTTTGTTCACACATGCACAAAGTACTCTGAGCGCATGTGGTTAGAGCTGGACAATATGATCATATTTATTACATTGCATTAATTACATCACACTTGGTCTCTGTATGATTATCTAGGCATATTGTGATATCATCAGTACTCAACGAATACTGGTCCCCTGCGTCTTTCATCACAGTGCAGGACCGTTTGTGAAAAGCTGAACTTTTAGTGTTTTTTTTATTTTTAAAATACTTTTAAATAAGCCTTCTCCAGCCACTACAAATCACCAGCCACTACGTCCTGTATAGAACAAGCTCATATTTTTGCTGGTCAGTGATTCGCACCAGGCAGTGGACTAACATTTTCCTGAATTAACCTCATGCTGAGATATAGGGCCACTTCTTTATTAATGCCATTTACAACAGAAGGCTCTTAATAGACTGCAGCTGCTTCTTAATAGACCTCAGGCTGATTTCTGTTTGGCCTTTTTCACAAACAGGATTTATTTATTCATTTATGGGTGTGTTTATGTCTGTAATAGTTGTTTATATGCTGATGTATTATACACTTTTTGAGATTTACTTAATAACTTGGTTAACATACATGTGGTTCTTTAGGAAATTGGTATGTTGCATAATGAGCAGCAGTTCAAAAATAATACAGCCCTTTTAGGATGCCCACAACAGAATATGTGAAGAGTAATATGTGATTGTTTGAGGCTTTCACACACCATCCACAATTTATTCAAGCCATTTACTGGAATACATAAAATCTTTCATTCAAACCTAAGTGTAAATGATGATCCAGATGTCTAAAATGTGACATTTTATTTGATTTTTGTTGGATTATTTGTAGGCATGATTAAAAAAAACAAGCTGACAGATTGACTGGGTTCCAGTTTAGACCAGCGTGAGATGGACCGGTTTGTCTTCTGCTTTGTCCTGAATGTTACTTCTTCTAAAAAGAGCAGCTCAAACTAGCCCCTGGGTATTTGGACTATTTGTGAAAGCGCTCCTTTCAGCTCCTGAATGAGGCAGTGAACGTCTCAGTCCTACTGGAAACTAGCCTGTTTCAGTGCCATTCTTGTGCACCTGGAGACATACTGTTTGTTGGTTTGTTTTTTCTGCAGTGCAACCAAAAAAAATAATCTCATGACCAATATGTATAATTTAAGGCCTTCGGAGGATCATTCGCACGCTGCAGTCTTGCGCCATCAATACTGCAAGGCCTGTTCAAATGATATTTAGTACAGCTCTGGAGAGCGCGGTGCCCGAATGTGGGTTCAGGTTAGTATTACTCAATTAGCATCATAAGGTGCTAGTGTTACTGCTACAGCAGCTTTAATGAAGACTGTTTGATACAGAACAGACTTGAAGGATGGTGGATGGTCTGGATCTGGTGAGAGAAAAGCAGATTAAAAAACAATCAAATACTTTGCCACAAGCTGCCGGCTTTACTAGAATACAGGTCGGAGAGGGAGGGAAGCAGACAAACAGGCAGAGAGAAATACAGGAGATAGAGAGAGAGAGAGAGAGATTTATTTTAATTGATAAGTTTTCATTTTTGGATTTTCAGTGTTTTTCTAAAGATGTTTTTAAAGCAAGGATGCCCAGTTCTGGTCTATACTCATTGAATGGTAATGGTATTGTTTTGGTCTAGTTCGGGCCACAACATACAAGGAAATAATGGTGCAAAATCCCAAATGCTTTTTTTTTTTTTTTTTTTTTTTTTTTTTTTTTTAAAGTGGTTATAGCTGTAGAGGCCAACCAGGCCAAAATAATAAACAAAAACACATCTAAGACCAATATTAATCTACCTAACCTAATCACAAAAAATGAAACACAAATACAAGTTCTTACCCAGCTCCCTAACTAAGCAAAACCAGGAGAGAATTAATTCAACCAAAAAGACTTTGACGACCCACTTCCCACGAATGTTATCTATAAACAGAGACAGTTGAATCTATTTACAAGATATGTCGATGCAATGAAACACTCAATCTCAAAGGGACAAGACCCAAACAGGGTCAGAAACAGGGAGGAGATCATACACAGTAAATGAAATACATATAACAAACAGCAAGAACACAATGCAGAGGTGATGGTCTGCCCAGACTGTAGTTTTAAGTGGTTTGTGTATGACATGTTTTGTGTGACAGATTGCAGGTCTTGTGTATTAAAGGGGTAGAGACAAAAGACACCCATCCCACCACCAACAGAAACCAAAAATGGCACAAAATACAATTAAGGACATAACAGCATTATATCACGGTATTACTTTTTTCCAGGTTTTATTCCAGAGAAAAACATACATTGAGAAAAACATACATACCCATTGAGACCCTACAGAATAACTTTGGATGGGACAAGCCTAGTTCACTCAAGAATAGCGATTTGCTAACATGCTTGTTTGACCTCATTAGGTTTTACACACTTGTTCGCAACATTAAGGCTTCACACTTCACTTCACACTTGTGTGTTGTGCGCACTAGGCATTTTTATGTGCACTGTGTGGCACTTCTTTGTCTAGAGGACCATAGATGAATAATGAACAGTGTTAGCATACTTGAAATTCTTATTTCAGGTCTGTGATATGGGCCCTTTAAGTCAAACTGCTAGTAAGAAGAGTAACGATCATTGGATAGAGATTCAAAGTTGTAGCCAAGGGCCTGCCCTCGAGGTTAGGTGTTTATAGTCATGTATTTGACCAGCAGCTGTAGTTTGACTTTGTTAAGTGACTCTTTGTGCAGACGGTGGTGAATCATGCAAGATTACACCAGTATTTGGACCCATATACTCACACACACTGACTCACATTAAAGGGCAATTTTTGAAAGGCTATGTATGAAAGGTTATGTAGGCTATTATAATTTGAAGTGTGAGATGGTTTACTGACTCTGACAGGGGTCACAAATGATAGGAACCAGGGGTTACTAATCTAGCTATTTAATTATAATGCAAAATGTCCAGTAAAACCACATGTATTCTGTCTTTTTCTTTCAATATTATCCGTATCTGTCAAAGAGACATAGAATTAGCCATGAGAGACATTAGAATTTTGTCTCACTGCTGTGAATACAAATCTCACCGGTTATCATGCTCACAAATTTGGGACGTGCTGCTCATTTAGGTCGCACCTCCTAGTTATATTGGCCAGTAAGGTCCTATCAAATTAGCCTCGTTTGTTGATATTGCCTGATGTCAAACAGGCTTAATAAGAGTTAATGCTTAGAAGAATGAAGCAGCAGCCAAACGTCCCTCATATCCAACTAAAGGTCTGAGTAGAGCTTTTCATTTCATTGCATCAGGCACCTGTAGGCACCATATTCATTTTGAAAAGTGTGTAGGTGGGGACCTCTGTAGTGTAGATGAGTAGATATCTGGACCGTGGCTTTTAGGACATTCTACTGTTTTTTCATCACCTATTTTCATTAGGAAAGTTGTCAGGTAGGACTATTTTGCTTCATAATGCCCTTCATGTACCTCTCCAGCAAAATTAAAAATATGTTTCAGGCCAAAATCTTCTCAAATACGAGCATTAAACTCTCTTCAGACGTCTGGTTCTCATTGTTGCTATTGTGAACAAAACTGCCTCATGATTCTTTTTACTGAGAATTTGACATAAGACCAATTTGAATGGCTTTGTTCACACTTGTTTTGTGTGTGTGTGTGTGTGTGTGTGTGAGAGAGAGAGAGAGAGAGAGAGAGAGATAGACATTTAATGATGTTCAGTTTTACTGTCTGAGTTGTTTCCTCTTGCTTAACTAGCAGATTAACAAAGGATCTGGCACACACACACACACACACACACACACACACACACACACTAGAGGAAATGACTTCCTGCTGATATTTACATGCAAGTGCCTGTTGCCTTGCTCTGGGGACAGGCCCTGTGGCGATCAACCCTTCAGCACACACACCAACACACACACAAACCTAACAACATCGTTAGACCTTTATAATGATTGTGTGCTTTCAATTCTTTCTTTCCTCAGGTATTTTATTCATGCTCAGATTATGGGCAGAGCAGATATAGAATGGTGGACACATGCAGGCACGTATACGTGCATCTCATGTTCATAGAACCTCTCTAACTTCTGTTAGAGAAGTTAGAGAGCTCTAACCTGCTCCCTCCAACCTTCACCCTCTCTCTGAGCCTAAGGTTTAAAGAGTCTGTGTTGGTTCCCATGCTTCCTACATCCTACACCCTGGAAAGTGTTCGTTTAAGGCTGCTTTAGTGAAGGCAATGGTGTTGCACAGAACTATGAACAAGGGAAAGAACTGTTTGAATGCACAAATGGTTCTTTGACTGTCTAAATGGTTCTTCTCCATGATGGAAAAGCTGTTGTGCGTTCTATAGTGAGAAACTTTTTTTTGGTATTGCAAAAAAGTTTTATTGTTCTCAGTACATTTTTAACAAAGGTAGTTTCATATAGAGCCATAAGCAAACTTTTGGTGTCCCCACTCATTAGGTTTTATTTTTTTATGAGCAAAAATAGATTCTTTTCATCCATAATTGACTGACATAATTACAAAATGTTTGTGCAATTACAGAAATCTTGTGCAAGTTTAACATAAAACATAAAATGTAACTTTTGCACCGAACACATAACTGTAATTCAGCCAAAAATAAACTTCAGCCATTAACAATACATGTGTATTAAAAGGCAAAAGTGTGTAGAATGTGTACTTACAGTGCTATGAAAAAGTATTTGCCCCTTCCTGATTTCTTATTTTTTTTGTGTGTTTGTCACACGTAAATGTTTCAGATTATCAAACGAAACTGAATACTAGACAAAGATAACCCAAGTAAACACAGTTTTTAAGTGATGATTTTATTTATTAAGGAAAAAAAACTATCCAAACCTACATGGTCCTATGTGAAAAAGTAATTGCCCCCTAAACCTAATAACTGATTGTCCCACCCTTAGCAGCAACAACTGCAATTAAGCGTTTGCAATAACTGGCAATGAGTCATTCACATCACTGCAGAGGAATTCTGGCCCACTCTTCTTTGGAGAATTGTTTTAATTCAGCCATATTGGAGAGTTTCC